>NMRB01001076.1:201154-214037 GCA_002633025.1 Notospermus geniculatus | reverse complement strand
GTTTGTAACAAGAAAGTGGACCCAGGGTACAATTTCACTTGACGACATCGAACCTGGGTACACTTTATGTGTACCCAGGACGACAATAACCTCTTCAGCGCCACTGAGGCTCTTGATACTACATGGAAATCATTATTGTGGCTTGCCTGGGAAAGCATAAAACTTTTTAAGAATTGCAATATTTTTTATCATAGATTAATTGGATTTGTCATTGATTGGACAATTAACACAATTATTGGAGAAGAAAAAAATAAATGGAACTAAAATCATCAAAATAAAAAGGCCCTTTGTCATGATGCCTGGAGTGGGATTTGAACCTGTGGCATCCAATTCAACAAGCTTTGCCAGTTCATAACCATGCATGCTAACCACTCAGCCACTGAGGCTCTTGCAGTGAAGGGGCAATCATTAGATACCAGTAGGTGTATAACATTATAAAGTGAAAGTGGCCAATGGGCTTTTGTACGGTGTTAATGCCAATCTCATTGGCAAGCTACAAAGGGTACAAAACTGTGCGGCGCGTGTGATCACATTGACAGGGCGGCGAGACCATGTGACCCCTATTCTCAAGGAGCTTCACTGGCTCCCGGGGCACTGCCGGATTGAGTTTAAGCTTCTCGTCCATGTTTACAAGGCCGTAAATGGAGATTCTCCACAGTATTTAAGGGATCTGGTTACGATTTATCGGCCAGGAAGAAGCTTGCGTTCAGAGGATCGGTCCCTGCTTGTAGTGCCAAGGTCCAGGACCAAACGATATGGATCCCGATCTCTTTATCATGTGGGACCGATTCTTTGGAATTCGCTGCCTGAGAGGCTTAAGCTCAGTCCGTCAGTGCATGCTTTCAAAAAGAATCTTAAGACTCATTTATTTATCAGATATTTTAACTAATCTTGATGTGCTAAATATGATTTTTTCCCCTCCTTTTTATCACTATGTCTTATTCTTTTTCTATCTTTTACTTTATGCTTATTGTACAGCGCCCTAGAGCCTTGCGGAATAGGGCGCTTTATAAATGTTTTTAATAATAATAATAATAATAATTTTGTGTTGCACTATTTTGCGGCGGATTACACGTATGGCTGTGCTTCGGTTCGGTCGTTCCGGCAGAAATGGTTTCTATTTTAGAAGCAACCAAATCCATGGACCAATCAGCTTCGTCGAATTTGATCACATGATTTTGTGAGCGTAAACATAAGCACGTGTAACAAGGGGGCAGCCATCTTAAGTGACGTCATTGCTACGCGAAAAGAAGTACGGGGCACTGACGTTTGAAGGCAGAGTCAGTAAGGTGAAACCGTCTGACCTCTGCGTTGGAGATTGAAAGTTAGTGCTAACACCAAGTTAGTGCCAACATGAGTTTTGTGCAACCCAGCCAAGGGCATTAGGTTCTAATAGGTATCTTTCAGGGAACGCTACGTATAGTTCGTAATTACCTATACGACTACCTTACCTAACGTAACCCAACTCCGCAGCTGATTGGCTGGCCAATCGTTCCTTCCGTGATCGAGGGAGGCGGCTAAAGCCCTCATGAATAATTATTGATAATTGTCTGCGGACTAAACGGCAACCTGACTCATGTTGACTTTGTATACCGTGTACATGGAGGGCGCGCGATTGGTATTAGAGAGACAGCATTTAGAATTAAAAGGTGTCAAATGGCGACGAACAGCGCCGTAACTCTTACAAAATTGCTGCGGTGAACATTCCAAGCATTGGTGATCACATCTGTGTCACCGCCGCGCGGTCTGGCGATAATGCCGGCCACGCGTCACAAATCTTTCTCATCCTGGCTCATGGCCTGTCGCGGACGTCGTTGCCGCTCAGCCATCTTCATTACACTACTATGGTTTGTACGCGCGCAAAAGTACTTCAAAATTAATTGTTCCGGCAAAAATAACTAGGCTATTCCGTTCCGGGGATAATAACTACCCCTTTTTTAGCCACAGCTGGTGTCCAAATATAGACATTGGTTATTGTGGCAATACCAGGCGGAGGTCAGCGGCGCCTGGCTGGGAGGAGGAGTTTCATAGGGCAGTGGCCAATCAGGCTTCACATCTGACTACGTTCATTGAGAACGTAGACTAACGCAAAACATTCTCCAACTGAGTAGTTATATCCATACATGTATGGGCGGTTATGTCCGCATAAATTAGACGTGCACAAAACGTATTTGTAAGTGTAAAACATATGTTTTTGCGCCAAAACAGATATTTCTGTGTAAAAACAGACATACAAAACGTACAAAACGTGATTATTTTCGCCTAAATGTGTGTGTATTCCCAAAACGAATATATTTCTTGCAAAACAGATGTAAGTTTGTCGATAAACACGAAAGTTATACCCGATTTTTATATTTTCTCGCAGAGATGTCGGCTCGCAGAGACCAAACCGCAGAGATGTTTGCCAAACGAAGACGCTAGATGGCGCTCGATACTATCGCTGTTTTAGTCTGCGGTTTGTCGACTGTTTGCGCACGAGCCTCAGCGGCCAAGTGGTTAGCACGTGCGGTTATCAAGCGGAAGGGCGTGGGTTCGAACCCTGTCGTGGCATTTTTTTTTCATTTCGTTAGTTTCACTTCATTTTATTTTTTTTCTTGTCGACTTTTTATCATATCGATGTCGCGTGGCTGTCAGAAAATTGTGAACAAAATGTTGCATTCTTTGAGCCAAAATTTTGAAAAATTAGACCTAGGCCTATGAAAAATAATTACCGGTAATCATGAGACCAACATTTCATCATTAGTACTGTGAAGGGAGAATATCCAAAAAATAAAGCAGAAAGAACGACAATTAATTATTTTTCATAGGCCTAGGTCTAATATTTCAAAATTTTGCTCAAAGAATGCAATATTTTGTTCACAATTTTCTGACAGCCACGCAAGATCGATATGATAAAAGTCGACAAAAAAAAATAAAATGAAGTGAAACTAACGAAATGAAAAAAAACCCTATCATTACAGGATTCGAACCCATGCTCTTCCGCTTGATAGCCGCGCGTGCTAACCACTTGGCCGCTGAGGCTCGTGCTCCGACAGGCGAGAAGTACCGGACTAAAATAGCGATAGTATCGGGCGCCATCTAGCGTCTTCGTTTGGCAAACATCTCTGCGGTTTGGTCTCTGCGAGCCGACATCTCTGCGAGAAAATATAAAAATCGGGTATAACTTTCGTGTTTATCGACAAACTTACATCTGTTTTGCAAGAAATATATTCGTTTTGGGAATACACACACGTTTAGGCGAAAACAATCACGTTTTGTACGTTTTGTATGTCTGTTTTTACACAGAAATATCTGTTTTGGCACAAAAACATATGTTTTACACTTACAAATACGTTTTGTGCACATCTAATTTATGCGGACATAACCGCCCATATACATGTCATGGGCACAGTACGGCACTATTTACAAAGATCCTGTTATTGGAGAATACGTCACCGTATAAGTAATAACCTTAGCTTACGTAGCGTTCCTTGAAAGATACCTATTACTCTGTTCTTCACATGGTATCGGCATTATTAAATGCTTTGGTTGTAGGCCTACTACCATACATAGTCCACTCGATCTATGAAAAAACTGACCACAAAAAAAAATTCAAAGCACGATTTTTTTCAGAATTGGTAGTATTCGACCTACTTAGTGGCATACATAAGGCGCCGCTCCACGTGACGGTTTTCTATCGAAAGTTTGCTGTCAGATAGTCAATTATCGCTGTCAGACAGCAATAATTGCTGTCATACTGTATGATAGCAATAAAAGTCTACCAAAATCTGACCTCTGGAAAAGGCCCATTTCAATATGGCGAAGATTGCCGCCATTAACCGTACTAAAAAATGTGTCTTAGGTGGATGAAGGGTGTTCAAAGGTCTTTTAGGGTGTTTTTGTGGTGTGCCAATGGTGTTCTGTGGTGACCCAGGGGTGTGCTGTGGTGGGACCATGCGTGTCCTGTGGTGGGACAAGTGGTCTCAGGGGTGTCCAATGGTGGATGCAGTGGGCCACCACAGGACATCTGAGACCACCGCAGAACACCATTGACTGTGTACCACCACATAGATATTGGGCACCGCAGGACACCTCACACCACCATAGAACACCATTGACTCTACCACCACATAGATATCGGTCACAGCAGGACACCTGAGACCACCACAGAACACCACTGACTGTACAAACGCATAGATGCGGGGCACCACAGGACACCACTGTACAACTTCAGGAACTTTCTAAGTTTCAACTGTGTGAAAAATATGAAAGCACTCGGAAGATGTTCTCAAATTATACAAAAAAAAGCATATTTTCCATTGGGACACCATTGGAACCACCCAAGAAACACCGTTCATCCTGTAGGCCTACGGTGTTTTCTTGGGTGTCCCTGCGGTGTCCAGAAGGATGTTTGTAGGATGAATTCATGAATATTTTCCCCAACATAGCCATAACCGGAGAACCGTTTGTACAGGGAGATGGTTTTGGTGTCTATCGCAAGTTTTTTGGCGTCAACGTATCCGCCGTGATAGGTTACACAACAGTGCCTTGGCCTGGGACAGCGAAATCCAATATGACCGTCACAATGGTCGCCAATGGGGAACCCGCCCTGCGGTTTATCCCGGCAGGTCGGCGCTGCGTCATTGACGTCATTTTAGGTGTTGACGTTGTGTCGTGAAACAATTTCAATGACGTTGCTTTTATCGCCATCCGTATCTCTTCATTTTAAGAAAAAAAGGAATGTGATTAAAAGAAAATTTCATCTGTTACACGATGATGTAAGTTTTACTATCGGGCGACCAAAACAAACGGTTTATTTTCACGCCAGATATAAATGGAAATAACGTTAGAAAAAAGAGACTTCAGTACAACCGCTCGCAGCGCCACGTTGTAACGTTAGTGTGCGGGTTCCTCTGGCCGTAACTCGAGAACCATTCGCCATAGAGTGATGGTATTGGTGTCTATCCCTAGGTTCTAGGAGAGGAGGAGTTCCCTCAGATAGGTTATATAACCTTTCCTTCACAAGGGGTAGAAAAACCCAAGATGGCCGCTAATTTCTACAAAACGACCACAACTCGTAAACCCGGAGCTTTCAAAACTAATGTTCCTGTATAAAACTCTAGCCCTTTTTACACGGTGCTGGTTCGAGGAAACCTACCTCCACCCTCCTCGGGCGGTTTCGGTTCAGGATGGATGGATCGCTTTTACATGGTGCGGGTTACCGAACCCGCCTCGATCTAGTTCGAGGTCAGTTCGTTCAAATGCGTGCCACTAGATGGCGCGTATCAACATTTACAATTATCGTAAAAAAAAAATCTCGGAAATAATGACTAAAAATCGATAAACTATGCTTCTAACAGCATGAGCAGTGCTTGAGAAATCTCGCGCGTGATTTCGTAAGGTAACTTACAGCAAGTACGCGAGTGATGTCACTCTGGGGGGCGTGCTCAAATCCGCACGAGGCCGGTGGAGGTCGGTTCGCTTTTACACGAGATAATTAACAGGCATGCTCCTACCTCCACCTTCCCGAGACTCACGCGGCGAACTGAACTGGCCCGAGGAAGGTGGAGGTCAGTTGTTTCGCTTTTACACGGGGAAAAATAACCGAACCCTCCTCGATCTAGTCTCGACCCGGAACGCACCGGCAACGTGTAAAAGGGGCTTATGTCAATCTAAGTGTAACAAGAAATGTTTAAAAAAACATAGGTCGGTGGTGTTTGAACTTCCTGATTGGTTTGCTATTGTGGGACGTGACTTGGTTGACCAGTTTATGGTGATAATGCCAATATTGAACGGGTTTTGCATGCTGTGATCGTGCCATTACATATGATCATGATGATGCGATCAGACTTCGAACTGGAAAGACAGCTGAGAGAATTTGAGAGCGCAATACACCGAACGTATATATCACCTAGCATGGCCATGCGTGAGGAACGGGAAGATAATTCGTAATTGACAAAACCACTTAATATAGGCTGCGCATCCTGGGCGTACCGGGCACAACGTATATTGCTACGACATGTATGAGATAGGTATGCAGTTAATCCACAGCCTGGACTTGAATCATCAGTCAATATTCAATACAAATGTCATAGCCTATGATCACACCCCGCTCCCCACGGAGCATGGCCATGCGTGAGGAACGGGAGGATATTCGTAATTGACAAAACCACTTAATATAGGATGCGCATCCTGGGCGTATCTGGCGACGACTAGAGGCGCATAACGTCCGGAAATGTCATCGGAAACATTTCAGTTCATAATGAAAACGCATCAAGGCGCTCATAGGCGAATTTCCTATCCAATATTGACGTTCATTTCAGTGTGTTCAAAGGTCACGAATGAGGTTTTAGTAGAGTCTCTGCCAAAACTGACGCCGTTGCTAAGGTGAATCGACTGCCGTAACCTAGAAGCACAGCGTCAACACCACTGGTGATGACGTCAAAACGTTGTGCTGTGACGTTTTAACGACGTCGTCAGTCAGATTGAGGTCAGATTGCATTCTTCTACAGCAGGCCGTATGGACGATTCGCTTTATCTCCCCCCGGCTTTTCAAAGCAATCCAGCTGATCATTCAGTAATTAACAGGCGTAGGTTATTTGTTGAATTTTCATGCGCTCAGTTGTTTGTACGCCCCACTAGGGCCGAATCGGTTAATGTCGTCCTGGGTACACCTCATTATTACCCTGGGTATTCTGGGTAATCCTTTTTGTTACCCAGGACGATCCTGGGTATAAATAAGGTACCTTAACATTACCCAGTTTGATAACCGCGCCATTTTCCACCTGCGCTGGAGGTACGGTACTATCTTATTCTATCCCGCCACGAATTTATACACGTGTATTTTGACATGGTGATTGTCAGCAGCTGTCAGAATGGCAACTCGCGTTAAGGGTTATGCAAAGTGACGCAAATTTTGACGCAAAAATCTGACTAACTGCACACAAAATTGAGAAAAAAAGTCTCGGAGCTACTCGAGAAGCATCAGAAGAAGGGCCTCCGAGCCTTATTTTCTCAATTTTGTGTGCAGTTAGTCAGATCTTTTTCTTTTGTGTCAAAAATTCGAGATTTCGAGTTATCCTGAGTGGTGTGACGTCATTAATCCCCTGAGCAAGCTAATTCATTCTGCTTTGGAATGCCAGCGATGCCGGACGCGTTGTGCGTGCCTGGGTTGAATAGGGCATGGAAGTATTATACAGGTGTGTGTAATACTTCGATGGACTTGGCTGGTGGGGACGAAATCTCTCGGAGATCGGCGTCGTTAGAGTTGGGCTCATATTCGTGGAACCTTGCTGGCTTGGTTGGTGGCTGGTTGTGTGCATTGGCCTGTACAAACTAGTCGCTTTTCCGGGCTGGGCCAGGCAGGTTTTTTTGTGAATATGGGTTCTGGGTTACCGTAGGGTGGACCAAGCAATGGAAATCATTTAGATTGTCCATTGTATACTCGAGTCCTTCGGGGACTGCGAAAGGGCCGGCAGGGCCATGGTGTCCTTCGGGGACTAGACTTGGAAGGGAAATCATTAGATTGTCCATTGTATACTCGAGGTCTTCGGGGACTGCGAAAGGGCCGTCAGGGCCATGGTATTCATGGTATTCTTTTCCCCCAATCTTACCTTCCTGCACAGCTCATGGAGTGACGGTACACCACTCTGGATACGGAGTCACTTTTCATAACCCTTAAAGACTGCGATTTACAGGCGTATTTGCAATCTATTCTATCCTATAGGGATGGAATTTTCATTTCAAAAGGAAGAGAGCTGAAGAAAAATCTGGTGGACGTCGATAATGGTAGATACAAGTTGAAATCAGGTGTCAACGTTGATGCGAAACTGAAGTGGCTTGCACGCGACACGGCTGCTACATAACGCACGTACCACAACCTCGGGTGCAGGTGGAAAATGGCGCGTATTTTAAAACTGGGTAATGCTAAGGCACCTTATTTGTACCCAGGACGATCCTGGGTAACAAAAAGGATTACCCAGGATTACCCTGTGTAACAATGAGGTGTACCCAGGACGATATTAACCGATTCAGCCCCACTAGGTAACTTGCTAAATTGAACGGACGGAACGTATAGCTTACGTCCATGAAAGCATCGTAGGACACCAGTGATTGGCCCAGTATTATGAATAGAGTGTGCGCTTCTGAATGGGGCTTGTGATGTCATCATTGCCTTGGGACCGCCCCTTCACCGACCATCGTCTCCAGCAAGTGTATAGCGTCAGCTTACACCCACAGCCCACGTTGAAGGTTATTGAACTGTGACTGTTCACTTCGCAACCTGCGCCATTGGGCGACATAACCAAATTTAAATTCAATAACCACGAATGCCACTTCATTTTCAAACAGAACCCTATTTATCCCTATTTAAATTCACACTCCTTAACCTGCAATGCTCAACTCTCTATCAATCAGTGTCGGAGTCCTTTGGCAGTTAGCATCGTCATTGTGGTATTGGCGGGCGTATTCCAGAACAGGACATAAAGCCTTGTTGACACGGGCGACGCGGTGCGATGTGGTGCGATGCGTTGAAAAAAAATCGCTAGCGGTGTCAGTTTTGACAAGCGCGGCGTGGCGCGACGCGGTTGTGTGGGGTGGTCATGATTAGCGGAAGTGACATCTTTCATACATGTATCATTCAAATTGTGCCAGATAAAGTCTTGTTCACACTGCAGGCTCGGTGCGATGCGAAATTTTTCGCACCTGATTGTTTCCACAGTTACGTCCATAGCTGTCATACTTGCGGTGCGACGCGATGCGGTAAGAAGGCTGTAATCCTTTGTTCAGATCGCGCCGTGTCGTACCGCGCCTGCAGTATGAATTAGGCTTTAGAATCCATTCACGCGAAATTCTGGCGATGCGATGCGGCAACCATTGTTTGTTTTCGCGACGTTCGTCACGGACAAAGATGCGGCATCGCACCTGTTTAAATTCGCGTGAATGGATTCGACTGGCGTGTAAGCAACGCATCGCAAAGCGTTCAACCAATCGGGGAGGCGGCAACACGGACCGAAACACCTAAGGAAGAAGCTAAAGCCGCTGACAGACTGGCGCGTACGCAGCGCGTCCTGCAGGCATTCCACAAATCAGATCCTTCTGTAGGTGTTTCGGTCCGTCTTACCGCCTCCCTGATTGGTGGAAGGCATCCCATCGCGCTGCTTACGCGCTAGTCTGTCACCGCCTTTAGGGTGGGTGCACACTAGAAGCGATTCGCAAAGCGATTTGGAATCGCACGCGAATCGCTTTTGTTTGGGAGGCATTGCGGCATGAAATAACAAAGAACCATCGCATGCGTTGGGCGAATCGCGTGTAATGTATACCCACCCTTATTGGTGGAACGTCTGCAGGACGCGGCGCGTACGCGCCAGTCTGTCACCGGCTTTAGCCTTAGGCTAAGAATCCATTCACGCGACATCGCGCGGCACGAAAATCGTGTGAATGGAGTCTTAAGCCTAGTTTATACTTCGACGCCCGACCATCGGCGTCCGACGCACGATCAAAATCTGGACGCCGACATCATGAAGTAGGCCTATTTCGGAGTACAGATTTTGATCGCGCGTCGGACGCCGATGGTCGGGCGTCGAAGTATAAACTAGGCTTTAGGCGAGCCTTTTGCTCGTATCCTCACGCGGCAGTCGATTCGACGCAGAAAAATACTGTACGAGCGATCGGGGGCGGTGGAAATCGCTCGTCGTCCCACCGCATCGCAATGTGAACAGTAAGCCTAACAGTCGAAACAATAGGCGCGAAAAAATTCGCATCGCACCGCGCCTGCAGTGTGAACAAGGCTTAAAACTGTCTCGGTGAATGGTTCGGCCTCTCTCAGGACGGCAACTTCACCTTCTCCAACCTCAACTCTCACTCGCCTTGCCGCCATACTCACAGACGACATGGGAGCCGCGTAATGTTCACTTATTGCTTTTACAAAAGAACGATAATGAAATGGTAATCGACATCATGTGCAGTGAAAAGAAAGGAACACCTCAGCCTGACCACAAAGGTGCAATCATAGCTCACCAGTGTGACCACAACAATACACCTCAGTCACTAAAAGGAAAGAAGTCATGTCAGTCAAAGAAAATAGGCAGGGTTCTTACACCATGACGACAGCTACGTTCGGTGCAATGTCTTGCAACGTCCTGTTCCAGTATCGCCGTCTGGTGGTACTGCCCTGCTCCGCCAATGAAATCCTTCGTAAGAACTGAACTTATCGCTACGTACACTCATGGAAAAAAGTAAATGGACAGCAGTTTTTCTTGAATATCTCCAAACCATTGCGATGTAGGAGACTGAGCCTAACATATGTGATAGCAAATTTTGCTGGCTAACTCACCCTGGATGATCAATTTCTGTTAAGCTGTGGGTTGCTGTTAAACTGAGTTGGTGCTCGTAGTTAATCTGAGTTAAAATGGCGGATTTTCACCTTTCTTCATCGACTGACGAGGAAAGTGAGTAGTAACAACATTCGTTTTTTTTCTAATGAGCGAACATAAACCTAATATTGTAGATTTATTCCTGAGTGTTCCCGCCACTTTCAGGGCCCAGATTGACAGGATTTGCTATCGCACACTTATCAAGAGACTGAACCTCAGCATAACAGCGGTGGCACCTCAGCTGAACAGCAGGCGCACAGCAGCTGCCCGATTTGTGTGGTTTTTTCGTAGTTTCTGGCCAAAAGCATGCGTGTGGGCAAAGATCAGATGCAGAATTATAAATTTGCGGCCAAATCTGGCGGTGTCAAGCCTCGAGGTGGCCAAAAACCCCGAAAATTAGCGGTTTTCACCGTTTCAACATCGGTCGTCACTGATGCCTCGGCGTGTTAAACGCCTAATCTCGGGACATAGTGGTTCATTGAAGCTGAACTGCTAGATTTTAATAGCTTAGCATCGTGGTTAGCGGATAGGCCTAGTCTGATGATGTCTCACCTTGTTTCCTCCGAAACATCCTCATTTTCCTCGTCAGTCGATGAAGAAAGGTGAAAATCCGCCATTTTAACTCAGATTAACTACGAGCACGAACTCAGTTTAACAGCAACCCTCAGCTTAACAGAAATTGATCATCCAGGGTGTAACTGATCATATCAAAGTTCGGAAAATCCGGTGAAATCCACCTTTGAGAGAAGGAATTTTGTAAAGTCATGTTTTTGGCTACTTTTTTATTTGCAGGTTTTCACTGAAAATTGTTATAGGAGTGTGTTCCTCTCATCGAGAGCTTTCGTATCATATCTTCAATTTCCAATTATTTTAATTAGAAAGGTGGTTTTTAACCACTTTTATCGAAATTATTCTGCACACACCAGACACACCTTTGAAAAGGCCCTCTCCAGCCTATTATGAGCTGTGTTGTCATTTCTACTTCACAATGAATGAGCAAAACCAAGTCATGGAAGGTAGTGGTCAGACGGTCAATTTCCTAAATAGGGTCAATTTCTAATACGGTCCACTTGTGATACTCCATTGGCTACTGGCATGACTGGTGGTTGACCAACTGTAAAGTTTATTGATCTAAATTCAATTTCACATTATTTGAATTGTGTGGTGAATTTTCTAACAACTGAGTGCACGCCTATAACCACACGCACACGTCAACACACAGAAGCTATTGAAACCCCATTTATTCTGATCTACTCAACAGGACAATGACAGCAAGGGATTGTGTCAAAGGTGTGTCTGGCATGTGCCGAATAATTTTGATAAAAGTGGTTAAAAACAACCTTTCTAATTAAAATAATTGAAAATTTAAGATATGATATGAAAGCTCTCGATGAGAGGAACACACTCCTATATAAATTTTCAGTGAAAACCTGCAAATAAAAAAGTAGCCAAAAACATGACTTTACAAAATTCCTTCTATCAAAGGTGGATTTCACCGGATTTTCTGGACTTCAACATGATCAGATAGCCAGGAAAAGTTGCTATCACATATGTTAGGCTCAGTCTCCTACATCGCAACGCTTCGGAGATATTCAAGAAAAACTGCTGTCCATTTACTTTTTTCCATGAGTGTACGTACGTACGTTCAATTTAGCAAGTTACCTATTAGATCTCTCTCATATCTCAACGTACGTAACCAACGTCTACGTTTCGGAACTGTAAGCTTGGCGCTAATTGGTCTACGTGCATGTGACTGACGGCGCGAAGGCATGGGTCTTTTGTCCGATTAGGACAAAATTTTAGGAACATTTCAATTTGTAAGTATTAATGGGGACAGGTCATTTGCATAATTATACAATTTTGGCCACTTTCCACTCACCGCACTTTTCCGGACTTTTGATATGTTATACCTACGGGCCTCCTGAGCACATTACAAGTAAAATTATTTATGTTGCATTTTTTTCCAGGTCCAGCTACAGAATGACTGGACT
Source organism: Notospermus geniculatus (assembly GCA_002633025.1). Classification (NCBI taxonomy): domain Eukaryota; kingdom Metazoa; phylum Nemertea; class Pilidiophora; order Heteronemertea; family Lineidae; genus Notospermus; species Notospermus geniculatus. The sequence goes on along the minus strand of NMRB01001076.1, from coordinate 201,694 downwards.
TTAACCATACAAAAGACCCATGCCTTCGCGCCGTTAGTCACATGCCTGTAGACCAATTAGCGCCAAGCTTACAGATCCGAAACGTAGACGTAGGCTACGTACGTTGAGATATGAGAGAGATCTACTGAAACTTTGAATCGAGAACAAAATGGCGACAGTTGACGGTTGCCCACAGGCTTTATAGGACCTTAAGGCGGGGGGCTACCTATGCCGACTTTATTGACGCTCTTTGAAAACAAGCGTCCTAACATATTCATGACAAAATGTAACTAACTGATGTCAACAAAATGTTTTAGCTACAACCTTTATGCTCCCGTTCTGTGAAAGAATTGTTCATTTTGACCAATTACGATGGAGTTAATTAAGTTATAACAAGTTGTCAAAATTTGAGTTCGCAAACAATTTTGCAGACTTGGGATGCGACATATCAGTTTCCCACATAGTCTGTAACATACAGGCCTGATGCCTGCAGGGCCTAACGATCCGTTTTTTACGAAAGTACTTTCCATTTAATTGGTATAAACTATTTAATGCCAAAAA
>NMRB01001076.1:168831-181976 GCA_002633025.1 Notospermus geniculatus | reverse complement strand
ACTACGAATTGGCAAACTTTGCTTTTGGAGGCAGGGGATAAGGTTCTATACAGTTTGATAAATTGTTCAGCTTCCTGGATCCCTGCCTCTATGTCATCACAGATTGGATTCTCCATGGCGTATCTAAACTTTAATGGTTAACATGTGTTAAATTCTACTCAGCACCACTAAATGCAATGGCGTTCAAACGCAACTGCATAAATCAATAAAAGACCGGTAATGAACTAAGATTGAACTATGAATGGAATAACCCAATGTAGAACAAATGAAATGGAAATGATGAAATTATGAAATGAATGTCTCAAAATAACAACGGAAAGGAAAAAAAAATGGGCCGTGTGCAACTAGGAAATTATAGCACCATTGGATTCTAAACCTGTCACTGGCAAATTAACTTGAGGATACTAAGATTTTCACCCGTTTAAGCCCTACACTTGTACTGTACTAATATTTCTTATTCAAAACGCAATTTTTTTCAAACACCGAACCGAAATTACCAACTCTCAAATATTACGCTGTCTTTGGCACAGTCACAGTCATGAAAATCTNATCGGACGATTTTTCAAAAATTGTGAAAAAAGTCATTTTACAAAATGTAATTTTTCTCTTAATTAATTAAAATTGATTTTTGGCAAAACACCATGGATCTATGCCCAACATGTTGCTACAGATTGGGTGCAAATACCATTGCTGTAGCTCCAATGGTTTTTGCGATATTTAGGTTAACTTGCTGTCCTTTTACTTTCCTACAAGAGTGTACATGTATAATAGCATTTACGATTTGGTTATTGAACAATCCGAAGGAACCATCCATTTAACAAACGCCACAGATATTTCTCTGTCTGCTACTGTATTACAGGGCCAGTCTATGTCTATCATACTTTCTTTTCTGAAATATATCTACTTTTAACTTTTTTCCCAGGCCAATTGCAATCGAATGTAAAAATTATCACTTATTATCTGAGCACAGGTTTAAATCGAAAGGCCAATATTGCAGAAATACATTATCCCTACCCTTATTCATCCCTCAGAGATGTTATCGGACACCCGCACTACGACAACCTTTGTTTCAAAATTAAATTATTCAGTAAACCACTCAAGCTAATGAAAGTCCTGCTGGCGTGCCAAGCAATTAAAGGACTCGCGTCTGAAACTCGCCATGATGGGGGAAAAATAAGAATTGTCGATGAAGTAGCATTTCATCCACTGCAAGATCCACATCGAGATTGGGAGGTTAATTATGGAGCGTTTAGGGACATGCTGTGCTATATTAAATCGAATCAAAGTTTATCTGTCGTTCATTCGTACATACCCTGGACAACCACATTTACTTTATTATTAATAAGAATTGGTTTCTATAGCGACAACCGGAACACCAGGACCAAATCCCGCGAGATATTGCGAGACTTGGGTTTGGGATTTAGTCCCGGAGGAAAAATCACCGCCGCCATCTTGAATATCTTATTGCGCCCCCACCTATAGCTGGGATAGTTATGCGGCGACCGAACCACCTGGATCTACTTTCGGACTACTTTGACTCATCCACTAGAAGATATAGTTCGGTGAAACTCATCACTTTTGTGTCTAAATGGCGGATTTGACTGTTGTTCGTCAGGGTCACAAACCGACGCAACGTCACCAGGTTTTTTGGAGGCTTGTGCCCTGTTGTTCAGGTTGCTATAGCGAGTTATTTAGTTCCATAAGGAACAGACGTTATTTGCAATCATTCACCCTGTGGCTTTCAAGTTCCATGGCAAGTATTTGGGCAAGCATCGCATTATGTAACGCATTAAGATAGGCTAGTTATGTGTTTATCCATAGGAAGTCATCATTTTATTACAACGAAATTGAATTTGTTCGGTTAAACACCAAATTTGATTACTCTCTCTTCTACTCCTAGTCACACAGTCGGACTTTCGTTTATTCAAATGTCCAACAAATCCTGATTAAGCCATGGCTTGAGTCAGAAAATAAAGATCAATGGTTCTATGACGATGCTTCTGGACATCTCGTAAAAGTAAGGCGCCCTCTTGCGTCACCTATTAACAGAGTCCTGGTCTTCCAAATGAATTTATCAAAAAAGACAGTTACAGTAATTTATAATAGCTCCTACATGGAAGATGGAGCCGTTCGTCCCACCACGCAAACAACTTTTAAACACTATTTAATATTCACTCCTGCCGAGAGAGCCAAAACTGGATATCCTGTCGATTACCTTTTGTATAACATATATAAAGGAAGTTTCTCCGGAAAAATTCGACAAGCGGGTAATGACTCTTGCATCAGGCGGGCAAACATAGTTACTGGCGTCTGCTTTCCACTACTAGAAGGTGGGGTAGCTATCACATGTTGTGCCACACAGCTCAAAATAATCCTTAGCCAGTGTTACAGATACAGTTTGATATACAATGGGTCGCAGCTGATTATTCCGTTAAAAAAGTGGATTCCATTGAAAGTGCACGCAGAAACTGAATTTGCCCTCACGTTAAAAGGCGATCTAATACTCTTCGAGCCGAGCAGAAATCGCATTCGATTACGTTTTTACCGACGTTTAGGGAACACTCTCCAGTTGGTCAGAGATGGAATTGTAAAATCTATTGGACATTTTAGTAAAATATCCTGGAAATGGAACCCAAACATGCAAATTTTGCTGTTGATTGGTTACCAAGGTTCCAAAAGTCCTCCTCTCTTCCGAATTCTAAAGGTACTCTGTACACCAAAACGTGCTCTCTACCAAACGAGCAAGTCACCACCATTTCAGGAACTTCGTTTAAAGCTACCTCTTAACTATCATTTTGGATGGAGCTTGTGTAGAAAGCTAAGGGTTAGTGTCGACGGGTCACTGTTTGTCATTATTAAGAGTAATATGGCTCCCGTAGCTAGAAATAATGTTTATGAACGTGTCATACACTTCTTTCAACTCAAGCAAGGATCGCTTTTGCACTAAAAGGCCACAATATTGCCGCTTTTGCCGACAGTTGGTGCCACCAGCGATGATTGCATCACCCCCCAAATAACATAGTTTTGCCTTTCGCCCCAGTGTTGGAGAATGTATGATTACAATACAATGCATACTTGCATACGAGGTGCACACCTGCCTACGAGAGTTATTCTACACGGGGCGAGGTTGATATGCAGTAGTTTAACAACACTGCCAACAGATGTCTCACTTAATTCGGGTATGTTAAGCGCAGGATACTGGAGGAACACAGTGCCACTTTAAGCTTTTCTATAGAGACGCGTTTTTGAACATTCAGTTCCCATTCCTCCCAAGTACGATATATTTTTTCGGCATCTGGAGTTTATAGTCAGCAATATCATCATTGCTAGCAACTTATCCTCTGACATGAGTTTGCGACAATGATCGACGGGTGGGCGTTTCAGACTGTACCGATGTAAAATAGGACACGGACTACACTAGCAACATGAGCAATTAATATGTCACATAATGAGCTGTCACGAACTGGGTCCATGAGCCTATTGGCGTGGGACAAGTTCCTTACAGCAAGGCTTCTCAAAGCTCTCGAAGGATGGCCCCTAGACCCTAGATTACTCGCAAGTTTCAGATTGTAAAGTTCCACTTGAAAAAGACCCCGGTTGGGGTCGAAAATTCGTGAATTCTGGAGATTGACTTCTTGCTTATTATTATTACTCGCAAGTACATGTAATTTACCTAGCTCTACTACAGCTCACCCTCGTATAACAATATACATGTACAGTCATGGACATTAGTTTATCTACACCTGATACTTCGAATATTTCAAATACTTCTGGGCCAATTTTAACACGATTTGTTCCATATGAAAGTACATCTTGTTGGTCATATTTCTACATCAAAATTTTAGAAATCTGGAAATATCGTAATTACGTAATAGTTCATCAGAAAAAATCCTAAAAATAAACATTTTTATTATGTTATTTTTGTGACTTTTGTTGCAGTTTTGATAGAGTGGAACCTTCTAAGAATCAGGGACTTTGTTTCATCAAAATCTGCTGCATGGTTGATGAGATATTTGAGATTATCAAAATTTCGATAATATGAGATTTTTCAATTTTTTCACGAAATTTTGATATCAGTAGACAGAGCTCACCTAAAAACCAAGAAGTATGAAGTTTTGAAACGTTTAGCCGAAACCGGTTAGAAGTTAAGTATGTTTTTTCAAAATATCAACATTTTGACACTTTGAAAAATACGCAATATTTCTGCCCAGTTAAGACAAAACCTGAAGAAGACCCCGGTTGGGGTCGAAAATTCGCAAACACTCTGGAAATTGCCTTTTTATTTATCATATATTGTGTGTCAATTTTGTGCTTTTCTTCTCTTCAGTTAAGACAAAACGTTTCAGAATTTTGTAAATCCATATTCTGAGGTTAGCTTTATCTAATGGCATCAAAATTTTCTTCCAAAACACGAAAATCTCAAGTTATCAAAATTTTGATAATCTCAAATATCTCAGCAACCACTCAACATACCGGATTGTTCCCCCAATACCGCGCAGTCTACAAACGTAAAATTATCATACTGAGGCGGACAAGGGCCTATTTTCCACGCCTACCATGCCCATGCTCTTCACTCATGAATACTGATTTGATCAGTTGTACCCTCGTGAACTTGGCCAGGAATGCGGCCCTGGGAACATGGGGAATGCGGTAACAGGTGAACAGTAGTCGATCAATGCAATCTAACAACCCCTGTTGATCACTCAGCGACTTCCGACGGGTTTTCCAGGACCGCCACACAATTACACGATTACCCCGATTGAAACGAACATCATCACCACAAAATGATTACGGTCAGTGGTAAAAGTGATTGAGACATTATTGACTGATGATCGATTGTGGACACTCAGCAAACTTTCTTCCAATGAGGTCACAAGTCCAACCCCTCATCAATACTGCAATTTACCGGAGACCCCTCGTGACCTGAATCCACCAATTATGAACCATAGTCACCTTTTCCTGGTATCCGCCCCCATTCATGGCGATTTCATACACTGTGCGCGGTATTGGGGGAACAATCCGGTATTTTGATGAAACAACGCCCAAAATCCTTAGAAAGCTCCACTCTACCAGATCTGCCACAAAAATCACAAAAATATTACATAATAAACAGTTTGATTTTCAGTGAATTTTTCTGATGAGCTATTACATAATTACGATATTTTCAAATCCCAACATTTTGATGGAGAAATATGACCAACAAGATATATTTTCATGTGGAACAAACCGTGTTTAAATTGGCCCAGTAGTATTTGAAATATTCAAAGCATCAGGTGTAGATAAACTAATGTCCATGACTGTACTTGTTGGTCATATTTTTGCATCAAAATTTTGAAAATTTGATATCATACATGTAATTATGCAATAGCGCATCAGAAAAAAAACACTAAAAATCAAACTTCTTATTATGTAATATTTTTGCGATTTTTTTTTGTTGCAGATGTTATAGACTGGAACTTTCTAAGGATTTTGGGCTTCGTTTCAACAAAATATGTTGAGTGATTTTCGTGTTTTGTAGGAAATTTTGACGCCATTAGATAAAGCTAACCTCAGAATATGGATTAACAAAATTTTGGAACTTTTTGCCTTAACTGGGCAGAAATATTGCGTATTTTTCAAAGTATCAAAATGTTGATATTTTGAAAAACATGCTTAACTTCTAAACAGTTTCGGCTAAACGTTCCACACCTTCATACTTCTTGGGTTTTAGGTGAGGTCTGTCTACTGATATCAATATTTTGTGAAAACTCTAAAAATATCATCAAACTATCGAAATTTTGATAATTTGAAATATCTCGGCAACCACTCAACATATTTTGATGAAACAAAGTCCATGATCCTATGAAGGTTCCACTCCATCAAAACTGCAACAAAAGTCACAAAAAAATTACATAATAAAAATGTTGATTTTTAGGATATTTTTCTGATGAGCTATTACGCAATTACGATACTTCCAAATTTCCAAAATTTTGATACAGAAATATGACCAACGAGATGTACTTTCATATGCGGGAAACCGTGTTAAAATTGGCCCAGAAGTATTTGAAATATTCGAAGTATCAATTCAAGTGTAGATAAACTAATGTCCATGACTGTACCTGTATCAAAACTACTTATCATAGGTTGATCAAGGCTTGACAACACTAGAATCGTTTTAAACACTCATCTAGAAGATCCCTTTAATATTTGGTATCACTTCACAGTGACATAAAAACTAACTGTTTCAGTTTACTTTTGGCGTTACAAAATTCTGGAGGAAAAAGGGCGCTTTTTCTGACCCACTTCGTGCATATTTTCGATAAAAGATGTCCGTGCTACTCTGAAACTGAATCAACCGAAGTAAAACCCTTCACACCTTTTTCCCTTGCTCTTTTGCCTGCACCATGTGATCGTACTCAATCCTAAAGCACATCCATCAGATATCCTTCCCTTGTTTTGGTACAGAAACACTCGAATATTCTGGAAATGCTATAATCTCAAGCTTCATGTTATTGGGGGAGTTTAGAAGCGTTTCCGAGGCGACCTTGGGGGTAGTAGTTTAATTGATAGGCTAGATATCATATTACATTCCAAATCCCAAACAGATGGTGTACAGGGCTTTAAAGAAAGTCGTAGAGTATGACCGATGGAAATGAGTTTTTGACAGTTTTATACTATTAACACCATACTGTACATAATACACTGCATGGGAGATCAGTATAGGTGGAACAAATAAAGGGGATTAAAGATAACATTCTTGGTTCGGCTATTCATTAGAATATGAAATCTAGTAGCATAAGGGCCAGTCATGATGTCACTTGGCCTGTTTGCTTCTCTCAGCAAACTCACTCGTTGATTGTGCATTCAAACAGAAAACGTAATTCGTCACCGAGTGAGCTATCCTGACAAAGCAAATGCTTTCTTTCATTTTCGCGCAATCAGTTAGGCCGACAGCTGACCAAGTCGTCGGAACGGGAATGGGTAATTCGCTTGAAAGTTTCGTAATTGTTTGTATACTTTACATTCCCAGGTGGATGATTGAAGTAGAAGAGAGTTTACGAGAGTGATTATCGACTCGCCTTACTCTTAGCGTATTAGATTTATACCTTTCCAATATTTTTCCATATTGTCGATTCTCTCTACATGTACTTCATATCTTACGGTCCCATATCGCTGTAAATCCAGGGNACGGCCATGTGAAGACTGATGGAATCCAGAGCATCTTCAGATGTAGTCGTGAATGCCATGCACCTCGACGCTGCTTCGACGTCATCAGCGCCCGCGGAAATACATGGAATAAGACAAAAATTAGGGATATTTAGGGAGAATAGCCCAAAATGGATGTAAAATTAGGGATTTTAGGGAGATTGAAAAAAAAGTAGGAATTCTAGGAATTTTAGGGCCGTAAGAGAGCCTGTGGTTTTCGCAGTTTTTCTTCACTTGGTGGGGTGACGCATTCGTAACACTTCGGATATTTCCGTCAGTATTCGGATTTTTTATTTATTTCGGTTCGCCATGTGAATACGGTGGGCAGTTGACAGGTTGCTGGTTGCTGGTTGCGAGTCGCGGGTTGATGGTCGCGGGTCGATGGTCGCAGGTCGATGGTCGCGGGTCGATGGTCGCGAGTTTACAATCCCCGATCAGTGCCCAAAAAAAGGTCATTGATTGACGGAATAAGCCGCATTGTACAACAGGATTTCCATTGTGTGCCATGGAGTAACGTCACTTCCGATCGGGGATTGTAAACTTTAGCCTATTGGACTTTAAAAAGTATGTCTGGGTCACATTCCATGAAAAAGCCTACAAAACATAGTGACTGACAACGTAGAAATACAGGAGTTTCCGTGTCCTAGTTTTCAACAAACACACCATAATCAGTCACTGACGGAAAAGACACTTGATAGTCATTGATACCTGGCCGTAGGGAAATACGCACTGGGGTGAATTTGATGATTTGGCCGAAATTATAATGTGTGGGCTTATAGTGCCTTTTACATTTAAGTGTCAAGGCACTTCACACTTGTTGTGAACCACACTTCAGTAGGCCCTACTACAATAATGTACACTGTAATGTCCCCCGATATGTGCTGTCCCCCAACAATATTTACATTTACGGATTAAGCGGCACCACTGAATTGCACTTTAGAAACCGTTAATCCGGTGACAAACAATACAGGGGACACCAGAAATACGGGGACATTAGGGCCATATCGTATCACACGTGTTACAGGCCTATCTGCCAGTGTTTCTGTGGGTGTGTGTTTCCGCGTTATTTTTTCGAAAACGCTGTCACATATTTCCACATGCTCTGTCTGTCCTCTATTATCAAGTTGCCGCTTATTCCGTCAGAAAATAACAGGGAAACAGTCGCACAGTGTGGAACACTGGCACTGCATATATGCACATGTGTATATGCGCACATGTGGATATGAACACATACGGATATGTACACATGTGGTTGTACACATGTGCATATGAACACATGTCGATGTGTGCTCATGTGGATATTTACACATGTCGATATGTAGATCTACACGATGTGCACATATACATGTAAACACATGTTGATACGTACACATGTGCATATATGTAGACACGCGTGTTTACGCATAGTGATATGTATAGATCTACATGTGGATAATAATACATGTGCATATGTACGCTACACATGTCGATATGTAGGCCTATATACTGTGTATATGTACACATGTGCACATGTGCACATGTACACGTGTGTATATTTACACATGTGGATATTAACACATCTGGATATGTAAACATGTGCATATGAACACATATACTATGTGCACATGTGAATATGGACACATGAGGATATGTACACATGTTGATGATATATGTACTGGTACAAATGTGTATTTATGTACACATGTGCATGTTTACACATATTGATATGCACACCTGTGGCATATGTACACATGTGGATATGTCGGCCTATATACTGTGTATATGTACACATGTGCACTGTACACATGTGTATATTAACACATCTGGATATGTAAACATGTGCATATGAACACATATACTATGTGCACATGTTAATAGGGACACATGAGGATGTTCACATGTTGATGATATGTACAAATGTGCATTCATGTAGACATGTGCGTGTTTACACATATTGATATGCACACCTGTGGATAATAATACATGTGCATATGTACACATGTGGATATGTGTATATCGGTACGACTGGTGTATATATACACATACAAATGTGCACATGTACACATTGTGCACATGTGCGTATCCACACATGTGCATATTCGTACACATGTGCATATTTACAGATGCTTACATGGACAAATGTGGATATGTACATGTGGATGCGATGTGGATATTTACACATGTGGATATGTACACATGCATCTATATGTGAATACGTGTGTATATTGATGTCATGTGGATATTTACATATGTGGGTATGTGCACATGCATCTATATATGAATACATGTGCATATGTAGGTATCCAGTAGCCTAATTTAGACAAAAGTAAATTAGACAACGGTATTTTAGACAGAGTAAATTAGACAATGGTAAATTGGACAATAGTCATTTTAGACAATGATAAATTAGACAATGGTAATCTAGACAATGGTCATTTTAGACAGTGGTAAGTTAGACAATGGTAAACTAGACATAATGATAGGTAAATTAGACAATATCTTCTTCCTTCTTGAGCAGAAGAAGGCAAGCACAGGTTGAGTAAATGCCATAACTGTCTACCTGTAATTACTGGTTAATTATAGTGGCCCTAATTAACATCAAGCTGGTCACAATGACCCTGGATTTAGTAAGTGGAACTAGGCCTAATGGGAGTAGGCCCCTAATTAGGTCGATGGACCATTTCATTAATACCTTTGTCCCTTGTTTGACATTTTTGAGCAGAAGAAGGCAAGCACAGGTTGAGTAAATGCCATAACTGTCTACCTGTAATTACTGGTTAATTATAGTGGCCCTAATTAACATTAAGTTGGTCACAATGACCCTGGATTTATTAACTGAGGGGAGTAGGCCCCTAATTATAAGTACAATTGCAGCTAAATTCAACCAAGCAAAATGTCATAATTACTCAATGCAATGTAGTGTTATATTTATTTACATAAGGTAGACAGCCCTTACATTGTGTTGATATCATGGAAGAAGATATTGTCTAATTTACCTATCATTATGTCTAGTTTACCATTGTCTAACTTACCACTGTCTAAAATGACCATGGTCTAGATTACCATTGTCTAATTTACCATTGTCTAAAATGACTATTGTCCAATTTACCATTGTCTAATTTACTCTGTCTAAAATACCGTTGTCTAATTTACTTTTGTCTAAATTACCCGGATTCGCATATGTAAACATGTAAAGATAAATGGACATGTAGACATGTGGAGACGTACAGATGTGGACATGTGTATGTGTATACATGGTGTACATGTATACACACATGCATACATGTGTGTGTATACATGTACAGTATACACCTATGCACATTTACACGTCTGTGTATGTGTATGCTTGTGTATGTGTATAGGCCTACACATAGAAGTGAAAAAAGAAGAAACTAGAAATTGACTGGACTGCTTTCGATATTGAGAGATTGGGGAGAGTTCGCTGACTATGCTGCGAACACACAGGTGAGGTGGATAATGGTTGAGATTGAATACAGTTGATGAAGAGGTCATAAACTTTTAACACAAGGTGAGAGAAAGATCGATAGAAGATGCGTGTTGAATTGAAAGCCAGATTGATTGTTTTATTTTTTTCATTATCAAATTGAACAAAATATGCATCATCTAACTGTCCATGTAGTGACATAACCCCAGGGCTTCCTCTGGCTTTTTAAATTTTGTAGCCAACCTGTTTAGCCAAATCATTTATTTAGTAGCCACCTAACTTTTCTCGTAGCCAGGATTTTTTGTAGCCATCTGTCCCCTTCTGTAGCCACAGCCCTTTGGAGAATAACACAAACAAACATCATCATCAAAAAACTTCCTTGTTGTTGCCATTCCTATTCCATGGGATTCAGCATGTTCCATTACAGGACCCACGTGGCTACAGTTACCCCATTCTAAAAATAACCCATGAGGCATGATGTCAACTTGTAGCCCTAGTGACGACTTCAGGAACCAAGATGCTGCATACCGAGCTAACCAGCAGTCCAACGATCGATTCGTATTTCAATCTGAATTCCAGGCCTCCCAGTGCCTGCACGTTGCACTGTTTTCAGTGCACGTGATCAGTGCTGATGCGAGGTTGAGTGCGTAAAGATGGTATGGGATGTGACTGGCTCTGGTGCACAGTACAGGAAACATGTGCTGACATGGCCATGATGGCTGAACAGCTGATTTTAGATGGCTGAGGGTTTGGGAGATAAATGACTATTTCGTTTTCTTTATTTTTGAGATTCGCCAAAAAATTTAGCCAAATATTTTTCTTGGTAGCCAAATGTTTTTTAATTTCGCTATTGGCGAATTTGGCGAGCGCCAGCGGAAGCCCTGTAACCCCCACTGCTCCTGATTCCAGCATGACTGTTGTTGACTGCAGACAGGAACAACATGAAATTTCTTGTGATAGCCAACAGCATCAAAGTCCTATGGCACTAGGTAGCAAGACGGATCTTTTGCCTGCATTCTCTTTTGTAATCTTTGACTATATTTTCACCTTCATCCTGAAAAGAGAAAAGGAAGACGGTCTTGACTAACAAAGGAGGCCTAGGCCTATAAGGTTATGTAGCATAGCTTCAGCACAAGAGTTGACAAACACTGGCGAAGAAGGTTCTTGCATCCAACATGTCTTGACGGTATTGGTAGTGATTTGCTTTGACACCGGAAAAATAGTACAGTAATGTATAGCCTAGGCCTACGCTGATAGCATGCATATGTATGAGCAGTGATCCATGATGAAGAAGTCGAAGACCATTTTTGGGCCATCTTGGAACGTTTATACTACCGTTAGCTAGGCCTATACATGTATAGGCCTATGATGATACGCAAGCCCCACGTAGGCTAGGCCTACGCCGCGGCAGTTCCCGATCGGGGGACGATGAAATGTAGGCCTGTGTCATTCTGTGGCAGCAGCGCTGTGTGCATGGCATGGTGGTGGGTCAGACAGATTATGATTAGGCTACCGGTAGGCCTAGCCTAGGTTGGCCTCCGTCGTGACCTTACGTTACGACATGTAGGCCCATGCCTACGACCGACCATGCCGACGGCACAAACATCACGGTGCAGTGTACCGTACGCCTAACGGGAAATATAGAAATAAACATCACTTCCTACGATCAGACGATTGACAGATTGACACCCAAGAAGTTAACTACAGAATGAAAGGAAATTTACCTGCATAGGTAGATGTCTTTGTTTTGATATCATAATGTCAACAGCATAGACAGACTCACTGAGACTGCATGGACTGTGACTGTACTGTAGGCCTAGAGACTGGAGACGAGAAAGGAGTTGAGTTGTTTAGTTGTGGACGCAAGAGGGAAGGATCCGTATCCGGCTGCGCCACTTACCCATCCTCCAGCCTCTGCCGGCCCCAGAGAAAGGAGTCCTCTGACCCTCGGTTACGGAGAGGGAACTATCTCCCCACCCTTCGATACAGACCCAGAAGGGAGGTGCTGGGCCCCACAGTAGATAGCCCCACCCACCCACCGTACGCTGCCAAATGGACCACACCATGTTGGACGGACAGTAGCGTCATAGGAGTGAAATAAACATTAAAAATGAAAATGAAAATAAAAATGAATAAAATAAAATAATAAAATACCGGTAATAAAATAATGATAATGATAATGATACGGTAATGATAATTATGATAATGATAATAATAATAATAATAATAATAATTATAAATAATAAATAATAAATAAATAATATTAATATTAATAATACTAATAATAAAAATAAAATTAAAAATAAAAATAATAAAATAATAAAAATAAAAATAAAAAATAATAAAAATAATAATAAAATAATAATAATAATAATAAAATAATAATAATAATAATAAAATAATAATAATAATAATAATAATAATAATAATAATATAATAATAATAATAATAATAACAATAACAATAACAATAACAATAACAATAACAACAACAACAATAATAATAATAATAATAATAATAATAATAATAATAATAA
>NMRB01001076.1:141094-164882 GCA_002633025.1 Notospermus geniculatus | reverse complement strand
CCAACCAGCAACAACCAACCAGCAACAACCAACCAGCAACAACCAACCAGCAACAACCAACCAGCAACAACCAACCAGCAACAACCAACCAGCAACAACCAACCAGCAACAACCAACCAGCAACAACCAACCAGCAACATCCAACCAATTACCACCAACCACCACCAACCACCACCAACCACCAACAACCACCACCAACAACAAACAACAAACAACAAACAACAAACAACAACCAACAACCAACAACCAACAAACAACAACAACTACAACAACAACTACAACAATATCATAACAATATCATAACAATATCATAACAATATCATAACAATATCATAACAATATCATAACAATATCATAACAATATCATAATAATATCATAATAATAATAGTAATGATAATGATAATAATAGTAATAATAATGATAATAATAGTAATAATAATGATAATAATAGTAATAATAATGATAATAATAATTATTATTATTAAGTTTAGAATCCCCGATTGGAAGTGACGTTACTCCATGAAACACAATGAAAATGCTATTATTGTACAATGCGGCTTATTCCGTCAATCGATGACTTTTTCGGGGCACTGATCGGGGACCCTAAACTCGTTCCATAATAATAATAATAATAATAATAATAATAATAATAATCGACCATCGACCCTCAACCATCGACCATCGACCATCTACCATCAACCATCAACCACCAACCATCAACCATCTACCCTCGACAATCAACCATCGACCTTCCACCCTAGACCATCGACCAATACACGTTTGAAATCCTCAAAATATGCCATTTTAGTGGATGGTGGGGTATAGTGCAGTCAGGCCCCTCTCAGCGTTGATGAGTGAGAGGGTGCATTGTGCATGAAGCCAATGCACGCTCTCACGAAATGAGGGAGCTTGCAAATTGGAAGTGAACTAGCCTACCCGGGCTAGCCTACTGAGCAGCGGGTTTTGAGCACCCTATATTATATGCATCCCATACATACAACCCCGAACGCCACGTGGATTATCCACATTGGCGAACATGTCCGAGTTGCCCGATCCCATGTGGAGTGCACAGAATGTTCATACGTCATCCAAAAACCTGTCGTGTTGGAAAATGCATGACTTCACGAAATCGACCTATTTCTCATCTACGCAGAAGCTGCCGCGTCATCAATCCTTGACCTAATTCGATCAAAAGCAATTTCCTGCGAAGTCAAAGTTCTTCAAAGACAACGTGAATCACAACCGACATCAGTTAATGGTATCTCAATCATTCCAGGCGTATAGAGCTCTGAAATTTGGCCCGTTCATAGAAAACTGGCCTCGCACAATGATAACCACCCGAAAAGAACACTAAACCATTTTGAAGTGATCCACAAAGCCATCGCCGTGTTATGCTGCCGTCTTGCGGCGGGTTCCGTTCGAATGGGGGATTCAAGAGGGTAAATTGGTCCATTCTTGAGGCGGGTCACGGTGCCGCCGATGGGGTTGGTGGAGTGTTGAAACCAACTGCCGATACGATTGTCGCCAAAGGTTTGATTGTTCGATTGTCGCCTTGTTGACGCCAATAGTGCATTGACCCACTTGTCTCGTAAAGCCTAGTCTACACTGGCAAACAAATGTTTGCAAACATCGGCAAACTCGGTGTTTGACAGAAAAAGTTTCAAATGTTTGCTAGTGTAGACCAAACAAGTGCAAACACGACAAAACATCAGCAAACATCGATGTGACTGCCGCTATGGATCGTCTGTTCAAGGTGCACTTTATATTTAACTTGGAGTATTCAGCTTCCTCGAATTGGTCGTATATGGCATCAAGAGTGACAACCATCATGGTGTTCATGCTGGGGTCAAGAATTTGGAGAGAAACACACACTGAATAAAATTTTTCATTTTTCACAAGGAACTGACATTTCTCTGACATTGTTGAGCGTTCAGCAGACGATGTTTACACTCTGCTGGTGGTCATTCATTGTTTGAAAGTGAGCTGGTTTGGGTTGGCTGGTTATTTAATATTTGGATTGGGAGCTGAGATGTCGGCTGGGTTGTACAAACAACGTTAGCAGATAATGCGGCGCTAACCCAGATTGGGGCATATAGAAAACGCGGATATCCGCCGGATATCCGGATATCGTGGGTATTCGAAATCGCGGAAACTCGTAAACGCGGAAATACAAAAATATAAATGACGATATACTAAATAAATTTGGTTGTCGAGGTATTATAGACATAATAGGAAGGTTACGATGCGCCCCGAGAACGAGAATGAGAACGTGGTGACAAGAGAATGGGACTTGTATCACAAAACCATCTGGAGGTAACTCAGATTGTTTTTCACAGTAACAGTGGCGGATGTTCTCCAATGAAGAAGACACCGTTCTAAAAGCTGGATTCTTGCTATTATAGAAGTTACAGGCATGCCACAAAGTCACCACGTTCTCGTTCTCGGAGTAAAATCTTAACCTCTCTACTATAATGGAAGGTCCCATCTGGAACCGTCGGTATGACTGAGCATACCAGCGCCGAAGGCGCGATGACGACCGGAAAATTGTAAATTATAAACAGAAGCCGTTAGAAGCGAATCCAGTCCTGACTGACTCCAGCATTTTCGCTCATTACAGCGGCAACAGCTTTCGTTACTGGCAAATTTATGCACTTGTCCTTGACCTTGGCAACAACGGACTTCTTGGTTTGTCAAAAAGGATGAATACCGTAGAATCACCTTTCTCCGGTCACTTCATTGTCAACTTCAAAGTTCAATGGGAAACGCCTTTGTGATGATTATGCATGAGTGTAGCTGGTATTCGAAAAACCTGGACTGAGAAACACGACTGTGACCAAAAATATATAACACCAAAAATATACAACTCGAAAATGGCAAATTTGGCTACTTTCCTTCGATAAACAACGCTATCAGCCCGGCATTTTCTCGTGGTTTCTATGCTTAATCGAAAATTGAAGTCTTTTCCTACCACATGAGACTTGTCGGACGAGTTAGTTTCCCGAAATAGATGAGATACAGCGCTCCAAAGATGGGTTGTTTAGGCTTCTTTTCGGCATTCCGTGCAGGCAAATCCCCGGGTGCTAGGTTCACTATACATGTATTCCCATAAGATGGCACTCTAACGAGCTTGCCAAATATGGCAACCGACACTTGGCTCTCATTGGCTGTGTTACGAGGATTCCCGGAATTGATCGCCTTATGCACATACCCATCTCCAAATATGGAAAGACTTGATCGTCAGCGCCATCTACTCAGAGCAATGAAACTAAATTTGAAGATTGCACCCGGGAAACAGATAGCACGCGAGGAGAAGTGGGGCTTGAAGTGGTCACTTTTCGGGCGCTGTATCTCAATTAATACTTGGAATTGAAAGCTGTAACAAGTGTCATTGTTTAGCAAAAGACCTCATCTGTCCATATCGGTAGAGAAATTAGAAATCGGTTGAACGGTTCGGTCCTAACGTGCTGTTGAACATACGGAAAAATTGGTGATTTTCTAGTTGTATATTTTTGGTGTTATATATTTTTGCTGTGACTCACTGCTCTCCACCACCTGGATTCTGTATCCACGGGTCTTCATGAAAACGTCCTTTGTTTTATGCAATAATTCAAATCAGAATATGGGTAGGCCCTGGGCCCAGATCTATTCGAAAGCTAGTGTTTTGATTAAGGCTTGTCAATAGCCTGTACAAGTACGGTATGGGTTTTTTTGCTGAAAGGCAATGGGGACGCTAGCTCAAGAGAGGACAGCACACCGAAACCTGGTCCTAATACAATGGGCGCCTTTTGTGTGGGAAATTGATCAGGACCGGGATGTCAGTTTCATTTCAATAGATTTAACCACTGGTGACACCTATTGAAAAAGTCGGCTATCGTCCCCATTGTGACCACCCATTTAAGCCCCATTTATAATTTTTAGTACAAGAAAAATCCTGCGTGTACAACGAAAATTTGTGAGAAAGTTCGCAACTTTCCACGCGAGCCCTTTGTTATGGTAATGAAGAACGCGTGGAGTTGGTCACGTTCGGATAAAGTCTGTTCAAAAATCATCGACAGAGCTATTAGGGACGTTCCGCAAGCGCCCGGTTAGGCCATGCGACGACGTTTATCTATTGTTTGGGTATACCCACACAATAGATAAACGTCATCGTATGGCCTAACCGGGCGCTTGCGAAACCTCCCTATTGTCAGGGAGCGGCGTGGCCTAATGGAAAGGCGTCGAAAGGTTCTGGGTTGGAATCCCGGGTGGTCCAGCCTAGGCCTACTTGAGCATTGTTATAAATGTTGGTGATGGTGATGTTGGTGAGCATTGCTATAAATGTTTAGAAGGTATGCAGTAGTCTTGAACGTTAGTTGGGGTGTTGGTATTTTTGGTGACTGGGAGGGGAATGTCGATGGTCGTCAGCTGCCCCTGCATTCAGAGAGACTTAGTGAAAAGTCTCTTGAATGCAGGGCAGCTGACAGGGATCTGTGGTTATAAGTATTTATTAGCAAATGCGGATTTGAAGGGACAGGGGAGGGCTGGGGAGATATTCGTCCAGCGACTAAAAGTGTTCAGCAAAAAAAATAAACAGAGAAACAGACACGTGAAAAAAATCGCCAATTGCAAGGCTCGAACCCGGCACCCCAGATTCATAGCCGGACGCTCTACCGATGCGCCAGCCGGTCACGTCATGATAGTGGCTGCTGAATAAATGTTTACAAATATATCCCAGCTACTCAACATATTTTTATGATGATAGAAAATGACGTCACAAATCAGAATAATCTTACAAAAATCGCATTTTACAACAACCACAGAGCAAGTCCCCAGCAAATCTGTCAGTATATCGCTACATAATGTACCCATTTACGTTCACAGCCACTAAAAACGTGAACCAACCGTCCGGTATATTCCATCTGAACATTAGGTGCATATTTCCTATGAGTCCAATTCTATTGACTGACCCGTGACAAGTCTTTGGCTAGCTTCGCTGTTGGCCGCTACGCAGCGCGTTGGGCCCTTGCGTCTAGATACATGATTTGGCAAGGTTATAACATCCAACTTACTCCTACTTATGAGATATGGGTCAAAGTCCTTTTTTCATGATGGCTTCCTAGCGGCCATATTTGAAGTCCGATCGGGTCAAAATTTGGTGCACTTGTAGAGGGTGCCTAGATATATCAAAACCCTCTGCGTCAAATAGCCACGAAATGTGCCACCAAACAGTGGATTTTGAACTTTGACCTCTGTGACCTTGAAAAGTAGGTCAAATCAAAAACCCGGGATTTATGTGATGTAGTCTCATCAGAGGAACATACCATAAAAGTTTCATGGTTCTAGCTAGCAGTATTCAGGAAACACGGGCAAAAGAAGGTTTTCACAAAGCGCCCCCTACAGGCCAGAGTGTAAAACTGGCAGCGCTAAGTTTCCGTCCAGAGATAGTTTTTACCATCGTTGTACCAAGACAATGATGGAACACGCATTGTAGTAATACGAGTATTGTGGTATAGTTCTACCATTTCACATTTTTACTCATTCTTCAAACTGTTGGTTGAGAACTGGTAGGACTGGGGCTTGCATTGCATGCGGGTGCTTCCTCTGGCTTCAGGTCAGCAAAAATATCTTCTGCGCTGAAATGGTCATCTTGTGCGCTGGAATGGTCTGCTGTGCCGATCTGAAAAATCGGTAGAAGAAAAAGCTTGGTACCTTGCAGTTGGAAGTGTTGGATAGGTGGTAGTAAAAACTATTTGGTTGGCTACAAGTTCATGCAATACTGTGATGTAGTATTCCATTCCAAATTGATAATACTAATCGGTAGCTGTGATGTAACAGGATTGTAGGAGTTTACATGTCATAAATTGGTTGTTGACTTGATGAACTGCAGTTGGTGTTAAAAGGGGAGAGTCCAGTCAGTGTAAAATTTGAATTTTTATCAATCCATTTGCATGATTAGGGGCTCTTTAGGCTAATTAGTTCCTTGATAAATATGCATTGAGCACATATGACATGATATGTGCTATGCGATGGTCCCGTTGGGGATTAAAACAGTTAAAAATGTCGATTTTTAAATCAATGAGGCAGGTTGCACATATCATTAATACATTCTATTTCATTGATCATTCAAATTCATCATTGATATTTCAAAATTTTGAAATTCACACAATGACTGGAGTGTCCCTTTAAAAAAGACTACTGAACAGCATTATACTTACTTCAATGATTTCATTTGTTGAATCACTTACGGTTGCAAGAACCGTTTCAAGTAGGTCAAGTTTTTCTGCATTGGGCCAAGTTGTGATATAGACCGATGGTTTGTCAGCGCCTTCGGGTCTCGCCAAAATCTTGACCTTTCCTTCCTCATTCGGAGCTTTTCCCAAAATGGTCATATTAATGACTATTTTGTCATCTTCAATCTGTGAGTTCATATGGAAGATTAAAGAGAATGTGTGAGTTCAAAATGATAGCAATCAAATTACATATTAGTGGAAAATGGGGAATTTGTTGGTCCGCCGAGGTGGTCATGACCCTAGTAAAAAGCCTGTTGTGCAAGTTGCTCAAATCAACTCTTAAGTTCTCTGACTATACAGCACCGCCTAGGTCTCCAGTGCAGGAACTGATCTAGTAGTGGATTAATCAAAATAGGGAACTGACTGCGTTTGATAGAAAAGGAACATTGTAGTGCATTGTCTAATGCAGCGAAGTAGTTTGGTGTACATTTGGATGAAGGTTGGAATGATATGAAGATATCTGGTTCCAACTGGGGATGGATAAGTAATGAAATTCGTACTGCTTCTGAATCACCAGTTTTTCGTACTATTGGTTATGACGATCAAGATGTCGAGCACCCTTAAGGGGGCGGTAGTGGAAACCTACAGCGCCGTTAATAGTGCGGCGGTCGATGGTTGAACCGTTTTATTTATGAATAACCATGTATTGTTAATAAAATTAGGCGTCAAGGACAAGCTGATCATGGTTCGTTGCCAAAACCTTCACTGTTTCAAAAATATTGTCCAGCACAATGCTTTTATACACCGGTGCGTCCGTGCGCATAGGCCTATTTTAATGACAATAAGGAGGTTACTTCAGTAGCGCGCGTATTTCGAAAAACATAGGCGTGTTTTGGCCAAAATATGGAAATTTTGGGAAGACTTTTCTCGTCCATCAGGCATCGCACTTCAGTGGTTTCTTTGCATTCGGCAGCAGTATATTTGTGCGCAGGGCGCGACGTTGAGATTTTTTCTCTATTCAACAGGATTCGGGAGATATTTAAAAAGTTCATTTTTGACCAATTTTTGGCACAAATTACATAATTATCATTACTAAGAATTAGAATTTGCAAAATAGCTCAACGTCGGCACCTGCACATATGCATTCCCCAACATTTGGTGATAAAACGCCAGGTCCCAGTCGCGTTGTTGCCGAGAAATCTATGACGAAAGGGTCAAATGGGGGGTCTAATTGTTTGCTTAATTAGCTGATTAATGAAAGATGAAAGCACATCGTTTACAATTCAGATGTGTAGAACAAGAGTAGCAATTTCATAGAAATACATGAAATCGATGCTACCTTTTTGCTTGACGAAAATATGAATTGTTTTCAGTCGCCATTTGCAGTGCGCTTCCTTATGGCTACCGCCCCCTTAATGATCTGAATTTTGTTATGAAAAGTACTTACATTCAGTTTGGTGTCATATGTCGATTGAAGGTTGGTAAATCCCTGAAATTTGGAGACTACCAAATTGTCGATTTTCAATCGTTTGTTATTAGCCCATGCATCAAAGTTGTAGGTCAGTTCATTCCAAAATTTGATGACTATGGTATCATCTCCATCTGTCAGGTAAATGTTCGTCCTTTTTGCAGCACGTTGGTCATGTACCTGAATACCGGTTACCTGGAATGGAAAAAAAGGAACCATTGTGGGCATTACAAATTTACAAATTACAGTACTATGGTGTAAGGTTATAAATTGCGAGTGTGATTTATTTTCTAATTGGGTTTAACTTGGGAGGATCCAAAAATTTTATGAGTCGTTTTCTGCAATACATTTTCCACTAGCAAGACCCGTGGTGACCGGCGATAGTGATTCAACCGAGGATGGAATGCCCGGCCCTGGTGGAATAGGAGCACCAAACAGGGTGCAGTACCGGTAGGGAGAATTTAGAAAGCAATCGACAGGCTCTCTTACGGCCCTAAAATTGCTACAATTCCTACTTTTTTTCCAATCTCCCTAAAATCCCTAATTTTACATCTGTTGTAGATTCCCCACTTCAGTCCATTACGCGCTGTGACCGACGGTCATTGAACCAGTGTGTTGGCCTTTGTTGGGCTAACTTGTTTACTGAGACTAGACCTTGTCATTGTTAATAATATTCTGGTAGTCCTTATGTAACTGATCTTTCATAACAATAATTGATCTGTGGTTTACAAATAAATAATACGGGGCATTTGCCACTGCGCCTTATTGGGAACAGGTTGTTCGTGTGTTTTTTTCCCTGCTAGTAGCAGCGGGTCGACGGCCCTATGGCAGTGGTCGGGCCCGTCTGCGAAAACATCCATTTTGGGCTATTCTCCCTAATTTTTGTCTTATCCCATGTCCTTCTGCGGGCGCTGATGAGTTCGAGGCAGCGTCGAGGTGCACGGCATTCACGACTACATTTGAAAATGCTCTGGATTCCATCAGTCTTCACATGGCCGTAGGAACAGGGGCAGGGCCCCCCAATATTTGGCTTGTCAAAACTAAAAAGTTGGCAGGCTCAGCATTTGAGTGCCTTTAGTCACCAAAAGCCCAACAATGAACGATACTTACATGGCTGGAGTGTCCAATTTTGTTCTCAAGTGCCGTGAAATGGCGTAAAAGCACTATTATTAGCTCACCTCTGTGAGGTGAGCTTCTCCCATGGTGTGTCGTCCGTCGTCGTTAACAGGGGTGGCACGTTTCTAAACCGCTTGGGTTACAAACTTGAAATTTGGTGTACAGGTACCCTATGGTAAAAACTATCTGTGGACCGAAACTTAGCGTTGCTACTTGTACAATCTGGCCTGTAGGGGACGCTTTGTGAAAACCTTCTTTCGGCCATATCTCCTGAACGCTGTTAGCTAGTACCACGAAACTTTTATGGTGGGTTCCTCTGAGACTACATCACATAAATCCCGGGTTTTTGATTTGACCTACTTTTCAAGGTCACAGAGGTCAAAATTCACTGTTTGGTGGCACATTTCATGGCTATTTGACATAGAGTGTTGTGATTTGGTGCGAAGATATATCTAGGCACCCTGCGCAAGTGCACCAAATTTCAACCCGATCGGATTTCAAATATGGCCGCCAGGAAGCCATCTTGAAAAATGGACTTTGACCCACATTTTATAAATAGGAGTAGGTAGGATGTTTTAACCTTGTCAAAATATGTCTCTAGGTACCATATAAATGTATAGTAAATTTCAGTCAGATTCGACGTCAAATATGGCCGCCAGGGAGCCATCTTGAAAAATGGACTTCGACCAACACCTCATAAATAGTGGTAGCTAGGATGCTTCAACCGTGCCTAAGTATGTGTCTTGGTACCGTCTACTTATATGCCAAATTTCGGTTCGATTGGACTTCAACATGGCTGCCAGGCAGCCATCTTGAAAAATTGACTTTGGCCATATCTCATCAGTAATAAATGTTACGATGTTTCAATGGTTGTCTAAATATCTATGCAAGTATCCTGTACATTCCTGCTAAAATTTCAGTCCCAAGGAATGTCACGTGTGGCCACCAGGTGGCCATCTTGAAAAATAGAATTTTTGACATCTGTGACCTAGACAGGAAAGCAGTTTGTTCACAAATACCACTTGTATTCAGAAATTGTACTCCTTATGTGTGCCATCACATGAGTTTATGTCACTGACTAATAATACTGATCAGATCATAAAAATACTTGTTCCGACTTGGTGTGTTCAGCTTTATCTTATATGTACTGATCCTTCAACATTCACCATGAGAGTCACAGTTTCACACTTAACCATGGAGACTTATCACAGAGGTGAGCACAATGGCCCTGGCCATTTCATTTTCTAAACTTTTCCCGGGGAGGACCTCCCGGAGATACTTCAGCTCGCGCCTTCAGCGCTCGCTGCTAAGGGGTACGGGTACGTTGCCCCCCCCCCCCAAACTCAACGACGCTCCTACGACCCTGCTTCACTGTCCCTACGTCTGTGTCCGATGTTCTGGACTCTTTGAAGAAAACTTGGCATACATCTGTGTATAAATCTGTGTATAAATCCTTGTAATTTTGTCCTAAAATGTCATATTTTCAAGCCATTTTATCCCTAAAAGTCCCTAAAATTTAAGTTAAAAAAACCCTAATTTTTCCCTAAAAAGTTCATCAGGGCTGTAAGAGAGCCTGTAATCGAACAACACTTCTAAAAAAGTAAAATTGCGACCACAGCAAAGTTCTCTTTGCAAAATCAACCACCCGTTGCATCAGGATATGGTATCCTCTACTATCATGCCGAATTTTGAGGCAAAACAAATCTTCTAAGTGACTTTATTGAGCCGACTTCCAGCATTATTATATAGATACTTACACAATTCACTTTACCGATGATCGAGACCCTTTGATGGTTTTGCACTTCGTTCTTTATTTCTTGAATATTTTTGACTGGCGCATGTAGAAAAATTGTCCTCCGTTGTTGTATCCACCTTGAATTCTTTTGTTTGGAAGATCTGAAGAAAGAATTTCAATTAAAAGATAAGCAATAAAAAATGCTACCAGGTACGAGGTACAGAGGTCAGTGGTTTCATTGTTTGTGGTATTGGTATTAGTACAGCACTTGTGTTTAATGTACTTCAAAAAAAACAAGAATTGAAAAATTGCTGTTTTGTAGATAAGTTACCTCTGAAGCCTTGTTCATTTTTACAAGGTTGTTTGATAGCGTTGCCTCCGTTATAATATAACACTGGAAGCGTTCAAATTTGAAGTCCTTGTGGTCGCCGTTGAGGAACATGGTTGGTATCTCCTAGTGGTTTTCGACAAGGACTTCAACATATGACGTCTCCTTCCGTTGTTGTTTCAAACCAACAACTTTCAGTCTAATCATATTCATGATTCTGAAATGAAAGGCAAGTGAAAAATAAGCAATGCCAATGGAATGACCTGAAATGATGTCAAGTGAGTTAGAAGCGGCCTGAAAATTTCAGAGCCAATTCAAAAAGGTTTTGAAAATAGGCATAAATGACAAAGTGATCTGGTGGCTAGCCAAAATTTCTGCTGAACATGTTAACAGAAACACCAGTGTCTCATTTCCATAGGGGGCCTATAGGCCTAGGGCTAGGCCAAGTCTAGACTGGTACCAGATCCTAACTATTTTACACCGGGCTTTTGCATATGTTAGGACCGGGCGTGCCTACCGCCTTCGTGCCTCTGATTGGTCGGTGCTGGCGCAGGTGGTAAGTATGTGAACTATTATATTGATAGATTTTCTATTTTTAACATGGAAAACCCCCGGCGTGATTGGTGAATTACCTGGGACAAAGGTTGGTCACCTATCTGCATTCTGGTACGTCAGCCGTATTGAGAATTGAATAAATTTACATAATTTAAATAACATTTTCAAGTGACGTCACTGTCAGAATTCCTCCACAAATGGCGGCCAAGACTGGTCCTACCATTCAAAAGCGACACCATCGGTAGGACCTGACCAAGTACTAGTCTAGGCCAAGTCCTTGGAGTAGGCCTATGATCAGTGGACACAAATCACGCTACACCTTGATTTGTGTGTTAACTTTATGACATTTTCTGCAGAATTGTGTACAAATTCAGCATTGCGAAAAAAACTCAAAATCCTTCCTGAATATATTGAGTTAGGCCTAGGCCTAGGCCCCCTATAGGCATATGTGTGTTCTACATGAATGACTGATTTTTTTTCAAGTAGGCCTAGGCCTAGGCCTAAGATTTTTAAGGAAGTTAAAGCTGAACTGCATGCATAAAACGAGGGCCTCACACGTTTAAAAAAAACGCCCGCGCCACAGCGCGGGCAGTACCCGAAATAACCTGGGACATCCGCCATGTTTTAGTGGGACTCCAAACATGATAGAGTACCCAAGCATGTAGGTGGCAGCACCTTATTTGCGTCCTGATCATCAACAAGTGGAAGTCACGCTGTATGTACATGTGCATGTAGGCCTACATACCAGAAGCCCGTGTAGGCCATCGGTATGTACAGGCTATACAGACAGTACACGCCCATCGCATGAAATGGCGGAAGAGCTGTAATAAAACAAATATTTGTGAAGCTTGTTATACATCTACGCCTGACAGACTATCATACACTCAAAAATTCGCCGACAGCATTCACTTGCCAGATGTTTCACCTATCGGGCCACGCCTATCCATACTAGGCCTCCGGAACATGCACACACTGAGCTAAGGGACGAACAAAACACCCTAATTTAGGCCTAGCAAATATGCCATGAGAACCGAGGCCGAAATGAAAAAAGACGGAAAACAGTACTATGAATGAATGCTCACCTGATACACATCCCGATAGTCAAAAGTAGCCGACAGCGGAAAATTTTGTTCACAAGTATTCCTCGTCACCGAATGTTGACGTGTCATGGCCCTATTGTGCCTTTCCTGTAGCCTCGGTCATATGATCAATACTCAATGAATGGACAATAGGCCTACTTAGGCATTTACCCCATTGTGACACCTGGAGACCACTATACCCCAATACGCAATAACTTCTCCGAGAAAAAGGACTCAAATACACACAGTGGACCGCTGGCCTAGTGGATAACGCGCCGGTCTTCCAAGCCGAAACTTTGAGGTTCGAATCCAGATCCGGGCTATTCCTTTTTTCATTTGAACACTTTTTCAGTACGGTATTTCGCTTTTCTAACATGTAGACCCACAGGGACATGCACTTACAGCGTTGATCACTACTTGTTGGTGGTCAGGACGCAAATAAGGTGCTGCCACCTACATGCTTCGGTACTCTATCATGTTTGGAGCCCCACTAAAACATGGCGGATGTCCCAAGTTATTTCAGGTATGGCCCGCGCTGTGGCGCGGGCGTTTTTTAGAAACGTGCGAGGCCCTGGTTTTATGCATGCAGTTCAGCTTTAAGTTTTTGAAACTTAACTACCGGTACATTTTGTACAGGCGAGTGTACAGGCACTGTAGGCCCTAGCCTATATACCCGTGCCTTGGCCTAGCTAGCGTGATTGCGTGCAGCAATGGCAATGCCCAAGTTGAAAAGCCGGTTTTTTAGCTCACCTCTGTGAGGTGAGCTTCTCTCATGGTGTGTCGTCCGTCGTCCGTCGTCGTCGGGCGTCGTCCGTCGTCGTTAACAGGGGTGGCACGTTTCTACCACTTGGGTTACAAACTTGAAATTTGGTGTACTGGCACCCTATGGTAAAAACTATCTCTGGACGGAAACTTAGCGCTGCTGCTTGTACACTCTGGCCTGTAGGGGGCGCTTTGTTGAAACCTACTTTTGGCCGTATCTCATGAACGTTGTTAGCTAGAACCACAAAACTTTTATGGTGGGTTCCTCTGATGAGACTACATCACATAAATCCCGGGTTTTTGATTTGACCTACTTTTCAAGGTCACAGACGTCAAAGTTAAAAATTCACTCTTTGGTGGCACATTTCATGGCTGTTTGACATAGAGTTTTGTGATTTGGTATGAAGATATATCTAGGCACCCTGCACAAATGCACCAAATTTCAACCCGATCGGAGTTCAAATATGGCCGCCAGGAAGCCATCTTAAAAAATTGACTTTGACCCACATTTTATAAATAGGAGTAGGTAGGATGTTTTAACCTTGTCAAACTATGTATCTAGGTACCATATAAATATATGGTAAAGGGCGTGTTTATTCTCATTTGAGACCAAGATTTGTGATCCTTGGGAAAACTAGAAAAGCTATAAATTTGAAAGTTGCAGGGATGATTGTATGGTGAAAATGATCAATATTGGATCAATTGTCAAGTCAATCATAAGTCATTATCTAGAACAAAAGGCTAATCAATGTGATGAGGTCCCGCAAAAATGCCATAAAGTCTAAATGTTACTTCAGAAATGGGTTGTGCTGCTCATTAGAGGTCCTGATCATGCAAGATTTTTCATCATAATTGCCAAGAACACCCCAAAAATGATTTTGAAATTCTTCGCTTAAGAGAGAGTGAGCTATTAATAACCTAGGCCTACTAAAAATAGTGATTCATAACATGAAGTGACTTATGTCATGGCTCTTTTTCTTTGACAATAGGATCGAACTATTTTTTCACTGAGGGGTTATGGTTTGCTTCAATGTAGTAGGCCCTACATTGAATGCTGGCTATTGTACTGAAGTGTTGGTGGTTAGGCTTGAATGAAAAGGCAATTGATGCCTATTATGCACTGTTATACCATAGGTCTTGATTCTAAGTGAACATAAAGTACCCCTGGACAGGGCCCAATACCAATGGCACTAGTCAAACTGATTGAATGTACTGATTGGGGCAGGGAATGTTACATTTTGATATAAATCCCCCCCCCCCCGGAAAACCCAACAATGCAATCTTACAATATAGTTTGCTGATAAACCTAACCTGCTTCTGAAATTGATACATCATTATTCATTACACAATTGAACCTTTAGTAGAAAACTGTCCAGTGATTAATTGTAGTTCCTCTAGATAGGACCAGATGGTGTCACTTAGTGTTTTTTTCAGTCTTATAACATTGGTGGTATTTATGATTAAAACAATATTTTTGTGGCGCCACCTAGTCGTATCTAAAGGAACTATAATGAATTGTGGGACAATTTTCTACTCAGTGTTGGGATGATACAGGTTGTCCTACCTTATCAGCCTGCTGGTATTCCACCATTCACTCAATAAAAAACAACTGTAGTCACATAGTAATCCAAGAGCAGAATTATCAGTTCTAAATCCACATCTCCAATAATCCACATGAAACCAAGGTTATCATCAGTTTTTTACATCTTAAATCCAATTGCAAGTCACAATCAAATCGCTTTCAACTTTTAAAGCAGGCAAACAGTCATGACAGTAGAGAATACAGGGTCTATGCCAAGAACAGAATGTTGATCGTAAACCGTTCCCCCTGAACTTGGCACAGATGCACTACCATGTCTACGCAGTACTAAAACTCTAGGCTATAGCTCAAGCAAGCACTCTGAGCTACAACATTGCAGTGACCCTTTGGCCAAAGAAAGTCTAAGAAATTGCTTCGTAACAAAAAGAATTATTCAATATTATCTAACATCTTCTAGGACTTTCCTAGTCCCTATTCAAACCCTGGACAGGTCACGCCACTATCATCCCTTGCACCCTTATATTGGTCTTTCATCTCCATTCAATTTCTTTGAAAACATCAAGTCACCCAAAACACATTTATCAGGAATGGGCAAGAAATGACATTATGCAACCATAACACAATGTATAGGCCTATGGCACCTCCAACCCCCACCTAGAGAATAGAATGGTCCTACATTGAGCAACAAAAAGTGATTCTTCTGTCAGTTTCTGGTCATTGAAATGACCCAACATTATATTTTTAGGTCAGGGTGATCATGAACAGCCTGATTTGACAATCCCTAAGATGAGAATGAACATGCCCTTTCAGTCAGATTCGACGTCAAATATGGTCGCCAGGGAGGCATCTTGAAAAATGGACTTCGACCCACACCTCATAAATAGTGGTAGCTAGGATGCTTTAACAGTGCCTAAATATGTGTCTTCGTACCGTCTACTTATATGACAAATTTCGGTTCGATTGGACTTCAACATGGCTGCCAGGCGGCCATCTTGAAAAATTGACTTTGGCCATGTCTCACCGGTAGTAAATGTTACGATGTTTCAATGTTGTCTAAATATCTATGCAAGTATCCTGTACATTCCTGCTAAAATTTCAGTCCCAACGAACGTCACACTTGTGGCCACCAGGTGGCCATCTTGAAAAATGAATTTTTGACATCTGCGACCTACATGACCTAAACGGGAAAGCAGTTTGTTCACAAATACCTCTTGTATTCATTGTATTCAGAAATTGTACTCCTTCTGGGTGCCATCACCTGAGTTTATGTCACTGACTGATAATACTGATCAGATCATAAAAATACTTCTTGGTGTGTTCAGCTTTATCTTATCTGTACTGATCCTTCAACATTCACAGTTTCACACTTAAGTCTCAGTCTCAGAGAGTCACAGTTTCACACTTAACCACGGAGACTTATCACACAGGTGAGCACAATGGCCCTGGCTATTTCATTATTTCTGTAGCAGTCACCCACCGTCATTTTGGGCCAAGACGAATCGCAACATTTGGTTGTGTTTGACCCATGATATCCAGGATATTACTATCAATTTTGTCTATCGCTTTTTGTAAAGAAGGTTTGTCCCACATGATTGACGAACACAGTGTCATGTTGGGCTCTACTTGGGCGGAAGCACATGTTGCAGCGAGCTGCGCATGCGCAGGTATGGCTTCAATATGGGTGGCCATTGCCGCATTAATCACATTAGGTTGTGGATGTTCACATTAACCATGAACACGGAGAAATTTAATTTGATGCGGAGGATTAGGCCTATAGGCCTATATAAAGGAATTATTTGATTCTGTATTGGCTGCCATTTATGATACTGAAGAGAATAGGATTTTTCAGGCAGATTATGCCTATAGGCCCCTACCCTACCGTAGGCGGGCTAACGCGGCGCGGGGGGGGGGGGATTTTGCAGTACCGGTAGGTGTTAAGTTGTTGGGTGAAAGACAACACGTTGACGGTACTGAAACCCATGGCGGGGACGGACCCACGCATAGGAATGATAGGTGTAAACACAGCTATACAAGTCTGCGGGTAGAGCTTTCTGTGCAAGACAACTGTTGCATCGAAGGAAGTTTTTCTTCATTTAGGCGCTGGAGTTCCTTTGTGACTTGCGGACTGACGTTGATTGCAGATGCATCAAACCCAAGTAAATAGAGACCCTCTAATGTCTTAACTCTGCTGAATGCCACATAAGCTTGGCCTAGCATGAACCGTGGTCCACGTCCTCGTTTTTCCATGCAGACAACTATTCTGTCCATTGTTTTGCTCTGTACTTTATGTATCATGGTAGACGCCCAACAAAGAGTGAATGGAAACTGGATTCTTGTCATTTGAATATGTTTCTTCTTTTTGCTGATTGGGAAAGAAACCTCTGTTCGTCCTATTGGAACTGCATTTGGGAACTGTACTTTGTATGGGCTTGCCGCTATGGCATTTTGACCTACTTTTGGGCTGTCAAACTTTACCATGATAGTTTGCATTTCTTGTTCACAGGTATTGCACCAGATAAGTCCTTCTACAGTACCTATAGCACCGTTTACTAAGCCATCAGAGACATCAAGATTTGTTACTGACATGACTCGAGCAGATGTAGCTAGTTTTAGCTTAGAATGAAGACCACCAGTTTCTGATCTTTTGTTTAATGACATATCTTTCGAAAGATGTTTTATCTTGGCTTTCGTGATGTCTTTAGCTCAGCTGACCACAGGTCAGCGGAGCTAGTCAAATAGGTATTCAGTGGCTTCATGGTGTCAGTCCAGCAGTCATTCTGTTCAACTATGCCCGACGTTTTGTAACCGTAATAGCTAGAGACTCCAAATTACATCTGAAGGTAGCCCTTGGTGAACTCTCCTCGGAAACAAAAAATGAACGCAATTTGACTTATATTAGGCGCACCAGGGGGCGTTTTGTGTAAAATGAAATATCGCAATATCTCAGCCCCTATGATAAATATGTAGACAAAAAGTGATGGGATAGATAGGTTGATATTTTCTACATCTCAGTTCAAAGGGAAGTTAATACCAGATCTGTTCACCAGGGGGTGCTATTCAACAAAATAAAAAACAGGGGTATTTGAATTTTCGCGCCTTCTGCGCCAGCGTATCATTTGCCAGTGTCTGACGTCATCATCAGTGGAATTCACAGTAAGGCCAGGAGTCTGCATTCAGCAGTTCAATCGTCTACTGCGAAGGAGTTGAGCACATCTAAACAATGAGACGCTAGGTAAGATCTTTTTTTCATTCTAAGAACTTAATGACGCAATGATTACCAATTAAATGACCCTGGCATTGGGAGTTTCGACAGTTTGATCGCTTGCTCTGCCCTCGGCTCTCACAGTGAATAAGTAATAAGGCGGAAATCTCGTCACTGGGTTGATTCTGATGACGTCAGAGGCCTGTGGTCCTCTATCGTAGCGAGAGAACGAAGAATGACCAATTGGCATGACATGAACCTCCACTCGAATCTCGAAGTGCTCATGAAATCTCAGCCACAACTCACACTCTTCCCCATATGATGAAAAATCAACGCATGCAACGAAGATGATTTTTCCAGTGGCAATTTCTTTGTTGACATGGTTGACGTGGGCAAACTTTTTATTTTATTTAGATTGTTGTATTGGATGGGCAATCCCCCTAATTCCAGGAGTGCCGTGAATTTTGCCGAAGACACGTCTGGCGAAAGTGCGAAGCCTCCCTCCAGTCCTCAGCATATTCCTAAATATGAGTTGCGGAAATAGAATAGCAGGTCAAAGTCAAACAAGAATAATGGCAATGATGATTTTATAGCTCCCAATTCACCATGGATTAATTCTTGTGAAGGTGTCAATAATACTAAAGGGACACTTAGAAGAAGAACCTCAACATGATAAACCGCTTCCCACCTAATCCCAAGGGGGTCTAATAAGCTCTTTATCAATTCACCAAGGAATGACGGCCTATATGTGGTATTAACCCCTTCCCACCCAAGGGGGTCTAATACCAAGGATTGTCACATTCTACATTAACCCCTTACCGATAATTTCCCAACCAAGGGTGGTCTAATAAAGTACGGTATCTGACATATATCTCGATTCACCAAAGATTGTACGCCTATCTTGCAACATTAAAATTTAACCTCTTCCCACCACCCAAGGGGTCTAATACCAAGCATTGTACGGTATCATGCTATATTAACCCCTTCCCAACCAAGGGTGGTGTAATAAAGATCTAACATGTATCTCGATTCACCAAGGATTTTAGGCCTGTCATGTACAATTTTAACCTCTTCCCACTCTATTCACTACATTTCAGGTCGATCCTGGTTGCTGAAGCACCCCAGATCGCTGATGCTGCTGTTGCTAAGGAGAGGAGCAAGGAAGTGTCTTGAATTTGAAGAACTCACTCTCAGCCGACACAACAGGAATGCCAATTAGGGATCAACTGTCGAAATCATAGAACAGAGAAGTCTTCGCCACAGCAGACAAATGAATTATTCTCTTACACATGCATGAAAACGCCACAGCAGACAAATGAATTGTTCTCTTACACATGCATGAAAACCGCAGGCTTTCCAAAATAAATGTGATTCATTCTTGGCAAAATTGTATTTGACCGAGTCTCTAATCATAATTAGCAGACTTAATCCCATCCAACCATGCACACTTGGTGAATAAAATTTGACATCATCTTCCTAAGACTGCAGTACCCCTTATGCCTTAGCCTATCAAACTGAGGGGTCAAATGTCAGCTGAGCGCCAGGCCCATGGGCCTCTTGTTTGCTTCTATTGTGACAATTTCATGTTCTTGGCCAACCTGAGCAAGGCAAGATTCACTGTAGGCATCAACTTCTGCATTTGTTCTGTACACTCTCAGTGTGTTTGATGGTACTTAGTCTCTGTTTTCATCAGCCTGCTCTCAAGGATTCTCAGATCATCACTGGTGCACGATGCTGGTCTTGCTCTTCCCAACGTATCTGCAAATGTAGCATCACCTCTCTGTCTCATTATACTTGTGTAAGTTCAACCATTTTGAACTTTTTTTACCCAACGTGAACGATACAGTTTCGCATATGGACTGGTTGGGAGACCAAATACAGGGCTCTCACCTATCGTTGCTAGTTGATAGAGATCTCCAACAGCAAGGACACTGACATTTCCGAACACTGATTCTGCAGATGATCCCAGATGATCGCACTGAATACTCCATTCGTCGCTGATTGGTCGAAAAAAAATCCCATTAAAGTCCAATTTAGGCCTAAAATGAATTTATTTCGACCAATCAGCGATGAGGGAATATTCAGTCCCAAATATCTTGACAATCTTGTACGAAAGTTGGACAAATTCATACCACGTTATATTTGGATTATTCTTTTTGACACCAGGTTAGTGGTTTAGTGCATGTTCCTAGCTATCCATTGGTATATAGAATGTCCCGATCGACTATTTCATCCGCAGAAATAGTCCGGAACTGCTGGCAGAGTCAGTAAGGTGAAACCGCCTGACCTCTGCGTAGGAGATTGTGTTTTTATCCGCTGTAAGAATCCCGGCCATAGGTGGATCACTGTAGGCCGAATGGGTCAATGTCGTCCTGGGTATACCTTATGTTTACCCAGGACCATCCTGGGTAATCCTTTTCTTTACCCAGGACGGCCCTGGGTAAACATAAGGATCCTTAACTTTACCCAGATTGGAGTTCCCGAGTGGTGTAGAGAGGTTGATATTCAGCGTAAATCATGAAATGAAGGGTGCCTCGAACTAGGTATATAGCTCCTAAGTCCTTTTCTCCCTATAGCTCCTAAGTCTTTTCTCCCTATTCCACACCCCGGAGCAGGTATAGCGGTAATTTTCAGCCCTTTCGAGTTATGATCGTACTGCATGTTCTGCGAAAAGTAAATTCATAAAAATGACGAAATGCAGACGGATTTTCCATGTTCTACCTAGGCCTATCGCTCCTAAGTCCTTGAGAATTTACTATCGGTCCCTTTTGAAAAGTTGTAGGGATTGGTCTTGTCTCCCTATTGCAATCCCCGGAGGAGGTATAGCGGTATTTTTTAGCCCTTTTTAGCAACGATCCTACTGCATGTTCTCTGCCGAAAGAGACGCATGTACCAAATTCCATCCTCGGAGCGATCAGCACGATTCGGCGGGAACTCCCAAGCTGGGTAAAGTTAAGGATCCTTATGTTTACCCAGGATGATCGTGGGTAAAGAAAATGATTACCCAGGATAATCCTGGGTAAACATAAGGTATACCCAGGACGACATTGACCCATTCAGCTGTATTTAGCCCAATCAGTGGTCGTCTTTTATCTAGGTTTACGCATCCGCATCCGTATACATTGTGCTTTCTCAAATGAATAAGGAGGTTGAGATTTGCGACTTATCACGGATGCTTATACGTATACGGATTGAAATGTAAACAAAATGTGTCCTCGTTGTACAGAATTCTATCCGTATACGTATAAGGATCAGTGATAAGTCGCTGATCTCAACCTCCCTAATTAAAGATCCGTCAGAACGCAACGTATCGGGATACGTATACGTTTCTGTTTAAGAACAGGTAGCGGTTCTCAAGCTCTCTAATATTTACGCTGCAACGTAATACTTCCTAGGAAATAAATGGTATTATCTTGGGCGGGATGCGAATTATTTCCTTCCCAAAAAATTGGATGAGAAATCTTACGAAATAGTTCTTAGGAAAAAAAAATGCATCGTGTACGGCGGCACTTTGGACACCCCTTCAGAAATCACGTGTTCGACCATTTCAATTTCATATTGTCACTACATGTACCGTACGTTCGAAGCATTATGACTAGCATTTTTTAACCACGGCCCCAAACATTTTCAACTTTCTTCGATTGTTATTGCCTTGTTTTGAGTATATCCATCGGTTTAACCATCGGGTTTTCTGACAAACCGTGAATTAACCAAACTAAACCTTTTTGACTTTTAGCATGTTTGGCTATCAAGGATTCATAAAATCGAAAAATTCACTTCGATTAACAAACAGTTTGTCAACCCGATGGTTATCACAGCGATCGTTTAAAAAATCGGCCCATTGAATCTAGTGAACAGCCAGAACAAAAGCATATTGTGTTGAAAACCGCGAATGATTTCTTTGCGTACCATACAGAACCAGCCGTAAAAATGGAACGGCTTTTCCATAACAATTCGAATATCATCCATCCTCGACTGGCGGTGAGTCTTGGATGAGCTCACAGCCGTCTTGTATGTGTTCGTTGGATCTCGTCTTGTTGGTATCTTGAATTACCGGTAGGGCTCATTTGACAACTCTCACTAATTTGTGAGGTCATTAACTTTGATGGGCACAATGTACCTCCGCTTCAAACTCGGGATTTCATCAAATATCATCAGTTCTCGCGATGCTAGTTAGATGAAAGCGGAGGCTGGTACAAAATGGCAGAGGCCCAGTGGACAACTAGTTCAATATGCAGGACGACGAGTGGAGGATTTTATTTTTGTACATTACTTGCTTGTATCACAGGATTCTGGTCGGATGAGAACCAAAGGTTGGTCGGAGTGGTGAATTATATCGAATTAAGTTGCCGAGGATGCGTCATCCTAACAAGTAACCTACTTTACAACCTGATTATCGTATCATTGTACTGATTTTACGGTCGTGGTCTGGTTGACTGACCAGTAGGCCTACTCGAGAAAAATGGCGACTGGTGATCTTCATGCAAATAGCACCGACCCAAGGAAAATTTGAATCACATTCATAAACGCCCATCGGTTTAAAAACAATGATGGTCGATGATGTCATGTCAACGTCTAACCTCCTGTCCCTACTTCTGCTGTTGGTTTGTGCTGTGGTTGACAGTAATTACAAGGTAAGCTTTGGAGGTTAAAAATTGCGATAAGCGATATGAACGCTAAAGGCCACCGTACATGATACATTTTCTCCTAAGAAATATTTCGTACGATTTCTCATCCAATATTTTGCGGAAGGAAATATTTCGCATCCCGCCGTAGATGATCCCATTTATTTCCTAGGAAGTACGTTGCAGCGTAAATGTTATTGTGTGTGACGAAAAATATGACTCCGTCACGGGGTCATATTTTTTGTAAGATTGACCTATTGCATGCGGACAAAGGGGCACAATGCGCCCGGGACAATGCGTCAGTTGTACAATGTTTTCGCAAAACCCCCGAAACGCTAACGCGAACGCCAAACCCACTATACGATACCACGAAGAGAGCACCGAACAAAAGGACAGACGTTCGCGTTGGCGTTTCGGGGGGCTTTGCGAAAACTCTGTAATAATAGGGAGTTTTCGCAAAGCCCCCGAAACGTCAACGCGTACGCCAATCCCATTGTTCGATGCCACGAAGTAGGCAGCGAACAAAAGGATAGGCGTCCGCGTTGGCGTTTCGGGGACTTTACGAAACCTCGCATTTTATGTACAAGAAAAATAGGACAGAACCTATTTGTGGATGTTTTCCTATACAAGAAAAATGGGACGATATGTTTCCCGGCATACATGGTAAAATAAATTCCTACAAAATACTTCGTAGGAAAAAAAATGTATCGTGTATGGCGGCCTTAATGCCGGCCATACACGTGCAATATTATTGCACAATATGAGGATCAAAATGGGCATTATTTACTGCCAATCTTTCTTCCACCTATCATACCAGAAGCACTGACTACGTCATGAAACTTGTGAGCGTAGTCGGAGGGCGCGGCGATGTCACAACCCTTGGTAGCCGAGATGAACGACAACAGTGGCGTAATGGTAGTGTATCGGACACGTGTTTGGGAAGCCCCGGGTCCGATACTCGACTAGATTGCTACTATGTACTCGCAAGGGATGTGAAAAAGACAGCGCAGAGCAAAAGCACTCTAAACGAGGAAGGAGCTCTTTCTCCGGGTAACAATTTTCCTGTTTTGTTAAGGCCGCCGTACACGATACATTTTTTCCTACAAAATATTTCGCACGATTTCTCACCCAATTTTATTGGAAGGAAATAATTCGCCCCCCCCCCCCG
>NMRB01001076.1:127697-141085 GCA_002633025.1 Notospermus geniculatus | reverse complement strand
TACGTTGCAGCGTAAATGTTATTGTGTGTGACGAAAAATCCCCGTCCCGGGGTCGTATTTTTAGTAGGATTGGTCTATAAGGCTTCCTTTACAAAGAAGTATACGGTATACGAAAACGCCGGTTAACAA
Organism: Notospermus geniculatus; assembly: GCA_002633025.1. Classification (NCBI taxonomy): domain Eukaryota; kingdom Metazoa; phylum Nemertea; class Pilidiophora; order Heteronemertea; family Lineidae; genus Notospermus; species Notospermus geniculatus. The sequence goes on along the minus strand of NMRB01001076.1, from coordinate 140,956 downwards.
TGGCTTCCCGAGGATTCACGTCCGTGAAGCCATTGTTAACCGGCGTTTTCGTATACCGTATACTTCTATGTAAAGGAAGCCTTACATGCGGACAAAGGGGCACAAAGCGTCAGTTGTACAATAATCTGCTACCACGGCGTGAATGATAAGGAATTATTTCCTATAGCATTTTATTGTAAAAGAAAAATAGGACAGAACCTATTTGTGGATTTTTTCCTATACGACAAAAATGGGACGATGTTTCCCGTCACGCATGGTAAAATAAATTTCTACAAAAGGAAGGAAAAAATTATCGTTAACGGCGACCTTTACCTGTTTTTCTTGCACTTCGTACATGTACAGTACATGTACTCATACTACAGACCAACAGTGACAGGACGGTATTATGGGGACACATAGTTCGTGAAATGAAATATGTCGTCATCAGGGAAATGATGGTCGTGCCTATAATGGCAGGTTCAAATAGGATGAAGGACCGGCCGGCAGTCAAAGTTTTTCCCGTCCGTAATGGACGGAAACGGGGACGAATAGTTCCGCTTGAAGATTGGCAGCACTATGCGAACGCCTCTGGTCACATCTTCGTATTCATCATTGGAGACTTCATACAAAAGAAGTACAACGCGGAAATGATAATGGGCGTGCCCAATGTTTGCGCGAATACTGACTTCAGCGATCTGTATTGTCGGCTCTTCATGAACGTAGTGACGGCGGATCCTACGGTTTTCCTCATGAAATGGAAAATTATCTTGAAAAAGTACGGTAGTTTCTGCTGGAGAAGAGAGATCAATTGCATAGGACGGCCGAGGAGATGGTGAGCTGCGTTCACACTGAAACCGACTTGAAAACGTTTTCCGGAAAACTTTATTCCCAAGACATGGGCGAGGGCAAAATTTGTATTAAGGAGGGTTTTAATCCAGGTTTTAAGAACGTTTTACACTAATCCCAAAATTTGACCCCTGGTCAGTTTTTAGATTAAAACCTGATTAAAACGTTCTTAAGACGGTTTTAAGAATCAAAATAAAACCTCAATTATCCAGTTTTTTTAACTCACCGGGGTGAGCTATTACGATGGTGCAGCGTCCGTCGTCCGTCGTCGTGTTCCGTTAGCAGGGCACGTTTCGTAAACGCCAGAGCTATTGATCTGAAACTTGGTACATATATACCCCAAGGTCAGATGACCCATGACACCAAGTTTCGGTCTGATTTGACTCTTAGCTTGGCCACCAGGTGGCGGAAACCGAAACACAAAAAGTGCAATAACTCCTGAACTAATGACTAGATCTTCTCCAAATTTTTATCATAGGTGTATCTAATAAGGATACATAACATATATAACGGGTTTTTGATTTGACCTACTTTTCAAGGTCACAGAGGCCAAAGTTCGACAAAAGTGACAAACCTGCCACAGTTTGTCATTATTTCACCAAGCGACTTCATATCTTGCATAAACATGCATTGTAGGGGTACCTTTAAAAATGCCAAGTTTCGGCCCGATTGGACATCCAATATGGCCGCCAGGTGGCGTAACCTGAAAATCAAGTAACTGCTATTACTCAGGAACGACTTGACGGAGAGTGCTCAAATTTGATATTTACGTCCCTCTAGATGACCTTTACATGCATGTAGAATTTCGGCGTGATTTGACTTCCAACCAGGTGGCGTAACCCAAAAATCATCAAAGTGCTGTAACTCAGGAACGACTTAACCCAATGGGTGAGGTCAAATATTTGGATTAAGCTAAAACTGAGATAATCGGGGTTTTATCCCACTTGGTAGGTTTTAATCTGAACTCCTAAAACCTGCCTCAGATTAAGACTTCATTAAAACTTCGTTAAAACCTGGATAAAACCTAGACTAAAACTTCGTTAAAACCTGAGGTTCATGGAATCTGTTCTTGGCTTTCATTCAGTCAAAGATGTCTCTGAATTGGCTCTCTAGTATAGGCAGGTGTACTGTCAAAGTTTTCACCTCTTCGGAGTGCTACAGCTGGTAACTGCATGCAATAGCAAACATAGCTGCAACCTTAATCCAAACATTTGACCTCTGCAGGTTTTAGTCTGGTTTTAGTCCCTAAGGACTAAAACTTCACCCAATTTATTTTCCATTAAAATTTTTAAAACTTCGAGTTCCTGCTGGGATTAACGAAGTTTTAACTCAAGAAGTTTTAATACTCAGGTTTTAAAACTTTCTTAAGACAGTTTTAAGCAGGTTTTAAGATAAAACTTGGAGGGAGGTCAAATAGTGGTTTTAGTCTAAAACATTCTTAAGACTTGGCAATAAAACCTGACTAAGCCGAATATTTGACCTCACCCAATGTGCTCCAATGTGCTATGTGGCCCCCCTGCAGATGACCTTTATGTGCATGTGAAGTTTCGGCCTGATCGGACATCCAATATGGCCGCCAGGTGGCGTAACCCGAAAATCATCAAAGTGCTGTAACTCAGGGACGACTTGACCCAAAGCGCTCCAATGTGCTATGTGGCCCTCTGCAGATGACCTTTATGTGCATGTGAAGTTCTGGCCCAATCGGACATCCAATATGGCCACCAGGTGACGTAACCCGAAAATCATCAAAGTGCTGTAACTCAGGAACCACGTGACCCAAAGCGCACCAATGTGCTATGTGGCCCCCTGCAGATGACCTTTATGTGCATGTGAAGTTCCGGCCCGATTGGACATCCAATATGGCCGCCAGGTGGCCCCCAAAATCATCAAAGTCCTACTCGGGAATGACTTGACCCAGATTGCTCATCCCTCTGTCATTAGACTGTTATGTCCAACCCGGTGAGCACATGGTCCATGAACCATTTCATTTCTTAATCCGAGCCCTGTGCTTGGGTTTGAGGAAACAGTGCATTGCAAAATGTACAGAGCCAGGTTTTATCCCCTAGCGGTTAAAACCTGAGGGAGGTAAAGTTTGAGGATTAAGTCAGCAGCCACGTTTGCCATTCCTGTTTTGCAAGCTGTGGCCCTTAACAGGGCAGAAAACTTTGTACGGAGAGCTGCATATACAGGGTTATATACAGAATGTGAGGGTTAAAATTTGATCTGTCAAAGTGAATGAAAAGTTTGGACTGAGTTTTGAAATAACTAATCCTTTCACCCTCTAACCCCGAAATAAAAAGTCTCATTTGTGAGTGTATCCTCACCAAAATGGTAAACACACTTGCATGAACTGATCGTGACCTTAAGTGGATGTCTGGTCAATTTCGTCTTTTCTTCAAGTAGCAAAATAATGTAATGTCTTATGTTGATCAGACAATGACATAATTCCTGGTCATAAATCTGTGAACACCTGTGCACTGGCCTGAGTTTTTTGGCTTGTGGCCAGTGGTACGCGGGCGAAAAATGGTTAGGCCACAGTAAAAAGTTTAAGGGCCGTATTTTAGAACGTTCCTTAACATTAAGGTCCACCTTAAATCTGTTGTTCTCGATGGTTTTACAATAGACTTAAGGTCGACCTTAACGTTAAGGAACGTTCTAAAATACGACCCTAAGTTTCTTGACACTTTGTGAGGGCACACTCAGAAATGAAACTTTTTTGTTTCGGGGTTAGAGGGTGAAAGGTTTAATTATTTCAAAAACGCTTCGGCACGTTAGTAAAACTCTGTCTTAACTTTTCATTCACTTTGACACATCCAATTTTAGCCCTCACATTTCCGTACGCAAAAAGGACTTCAATTTTTCAAAATTCAAACTGACGCTGCTCATCGAAACGTGAACAATGACACTGGTATCATTCGATGCAGAATCGTATCCTCTACAAAGGGACATAGGCAGTTTTTCAGAACTCATCTCTATGTTTATTTTATGATGATTTTTTCGAGAGTCTAGTTTTTTTTGATACACCCTGTAGTGGGGAACCAATTGAAAGGCATCTAAGAATCAATGAGAACCAACTGAAGCACCTTTTGGGGATGTTTCAAGAAAGGAGGGAAGCTCAACCTGGGCATCACTGTCCACGTCTCATCACGACTGCAAATATGATGAAAACATTTCTCCACTATCTGGCATCTGGTGGATACCATCGTCAAGTTGGGCCGAATCAGTTAATGTCGTCCTGGGTATAACAGAAATATACCCAGGTTCAATGTCGTCCTACAAAACTATACCCTGGGTATAGTTCGATCTACAAAAATATACCGAGGATTGGATGGCACCTGATGACGAGATTGTGCTTGCAAATGCCACATGACCATGCACAAGCATGGCAAATCCAAAAACATCGCTCTAGCGCCCGACACGACGGGCACCATTTTAATACACTGTATATCGTACTGACAGTCATCAAAGAATTTTTCGTGCCGTTATCGTCGCGCAAATCCGCAACAGTACTCGCAGCACGGCCGATGTAATGTCGATGCGGACGTAGATGAATGCACGACACCGAACAAATATATTATGACACAGATCGGCTCTGTTCGTTTGCTCTTTTCTTTGAAATTGTGAGCTTAACTTGCGATAAGTTTGAACCATTGTGTTAAGACAAATTTAATGTCAACAGTTGACCCATGCTACCGATTAGCAGAAAAGCTGACGATATTGACTGGTATTTTGGCGATGTTGATTGCAAAACTGCCATCTCAGTTGAAGCGAGAAACAAAATGGCGGCCATTTGTTCCTCACTCGTACCTAGGCTCAAAACTACGGTACTGGGTAAACTTTTGTAGATCGAACTATACCCAGGGTATAGTTTTGTAGGACGACATTGAACCTAGGTATATTTCTGTTATACCCAGGACGACATTAACCGATTCGGCTCAAGTTGGACTTGGCCATGCAGTATCTGTTGGATTTTCCCAAGCCAAGGTAATTCCCAAGTTTTATCCAGGTGTTGGCTAGGTTTTATCCAGGTTTTATCTAAGTTTTAATCCGAACCTAGTGCACATGGCTTAAATTGACACCTCAGACTGGTTTTAGAGTGAGATAAAACTAGGATAATAGGTTTTTCTTAACCTCAAAATTTGACCTCACCTATTGTTTCCTGGGGACACTCTTTCCTTTCACACCGTATATCCACTAGATCAGAGAGGGAGACTGGTCACTTAAGGTAATAGCTGTATTCTACAGTACTCTACGTAGTAGTGCGGAAGAAAGCTCTTATATCTGTCGACCTTGCTCCCACCGATGAGTGATGAAGGAAGAACATGCCGCAGTGAGTAAAATTGAACGCGTTGTGTAAGGCCGGGTTTACATAGAGGTACCGGTATACGGTCTTGGGACAAGCGCGCGAACAAAGGTTTCGTGGTCATGAATCCTTTGTCAGGCCATTGCTCGCCAGCGTGTCCGTATACCGTATATCCCGGCCTAAGTGTAATGCAGCATTCTTTGTCAAGGTCACAAGTTTTTACACAAGCTTTTTCAACGACAAAAAATGTTTCCGTACCACTTCATGTAAAGATAAAGATGGTATAACATACAGTCGTCTCCAAATCTAGCAAATTTTCGACCCCTACCGGGGTCTTCCTCAGGTACGTTCTAGCAGAGATTACAGAAAGGACAGAGCTGGATCCCAAATGTAGATCTAAAGTATCCAATACAAACAGGAAGGCCTGAAAAAATAACAAGGCCCCATTGTTGGGTGCTGGAGCTGATTACAAAGAGAAGACCTGTATAAAAAGATCACATGGAGGCCAAAGAGAAAGATGGAGGCCAAAACAACCATTGCTATCATGAATAAATTAGAATATAAGTAAAAACTTGCAACATTCTGGATTGCTATTCGCTTCTTTGATCGAGATTAAACTTATCATCGGTTTCTTCACCGACAGGTTCATTTCAGAAGAAGACTCGGAGGTACTGTAATTTTTCGCAACCGAAACGCGAACTTATAATTTTGAGCGATTATACATATAGGCCAACCCTACTCCATTGTAAAGCTCGATTGGGTACCGTGGGGCCTTTAGGTCTTCACCGACCTACCACGCTAATACCTCTTAGGTTGACCCACACCACTTGAACTCGCGTTACTGCCACTTCGACCGAATCCTGTGTCGAAAGGTAAGAGTTAGTAATCTAAGATGTCATCTGTGGGTGGGGCGGCGCATCTCAAAGCGGGAAGCACACCAGGCGAGGGTGATGAAGGCGATGCCGCAAGTGATCTGACTGATGATCGCCGATAGCCGATTTTGTTGATAGCCAATATCAGCTATCTATACACCTTATTTTGCAATCTCTATCTTGGTCCCAGCAGTGTAATGTTTTTTAGTGTGGCCATTTTTCTATGTGACTCTCATCGTTTGGGACACACTGGAAACAGACTCACTGTTTTCATCCTCGAATCGCGCCTTATATTCCCTCAATCTATTGTATGTCNAATTGGCCTTATAAATAGGAAGTGCGGATAAATACTGAATATTGAAGTCGTAACCCTAGTCGTTACGACTTGAAACACGACTATAATATTTGCGATTTACGTGCACTTCCGATTACGCGTCAAAATTATTCTGCCACAGAGTTATGACATTTTACGATTTGCAAAGGTCCATCAAATCGTTCTATCAAGGATGTCTACAGCGGATTGCAATTCAGTCTCGTAGTTGAAGCCGGAGTCGGAATCAAAGCTGCGCAACCTATCTATTGCGGTGTGCTGCCCGCCAAACAAGTGCCGATCGACTCGAATCAGGATACTGATTGCTTCAGGTGTTTCGAGACCTTAAACCGTTGATGAAGGCAACTAGCGTCGGCACTAAGGAACTACGTGGCTGCTCGAATCAAGAGGAACGTGACTTTGTTTTGAAAAAATCGGACAGGATCATTTCATGCCTGCGGGAGAACTCGCTCAGAGCTCTTAATCACAGTTCCTTGGTTCCTGGAAATCGTTTTCTGACGTTGATATCCATGAATGATGCCTGCTATGAAATTGATATTCAGCACAATGGACATTATAAGATCCCGCTGTGTTCCAAATTTGGTAACATTCACGATGGAAAAACCTTTACGGCAATTACAGGTAGGCCCTAGCCTGACTTAACAGCTCTCGGATAGCGCCTCTAGACGCCATGTTCCCGGAACGCCGCAACGCGCCCAATCTGCGAAGCAAACTGACGTGAAATTTGGAACACCGCTGTGATATGGTTATGGAAATAATTTTTCGAAAATGACAAAAAATGGCCTGTGCTCCACGGATAAGGCGCGTTTGAGGCTGCAACGCATGGCGAACGATGAAGACCGTAAAAACTGAAGTATAAGACGTGGATTTGAGTATGCAGAGCGTGCAATTATTATTTGTGGGCGTAATTTAAGTTTGGTGTATACGTCAGACGACGACGCCGCCTGGTTGCCTGGGGCGCCGACTCGAGGAATCATGACGTCGCCCATGACGCTTTCTGCACTTGCGTACCTTCCCCATTGAAACGCGGGCCCGGGCAGGCTCGAACGAACCGCGACTCGGAGCGTGTACCAAACACACCCGAACCATGGAGAGGTAGGCCCCCCTACACCCCTCCATGGTTCGGGTGTCCGCATCCCATCATTCTCACCAACCCACTGTTATCGACGTTACAATAAATCCACAGGCCAACTCGTATCTCAAGCCGCCCAGAGGCCTAAACTAACAATCGGTGATTTCAAAGTTGATGTTAACACGGTGTTTACAATGCTTTAATGCATTGTAAACACCGTGTTAACACCAACTATGAAATCACCCAATGACTGCTTCCGATTCCTCTGGGTGTTCTCTCCTCAGAAGCAGTGAAGTGTGCTGCTTGCTAAAAACAGGGCGCAGTCCTTCCAAGAAATAGAGGAACACGCGACTTCAATATTCGGGCATTTCGGTACCTGCAACATGCAAGGCCCGACGCCTGATATTGCAGGCGCGTATTGGCCTGGAATCAGCCAATGGAAAGCGTTGATACATACATCACCCAAGGACCAGGATTGCTGTCCAATCAAATGCATTATCTCTGGAGATGTTTGCCCAAGATGGCCGGCGCACCCTCATCGCTCGAGAAGGGTTCACTAGTCCGAAGGTTCAGTAGTCCGAAGGTTCATTAGTTCGAAGGTCCACAAGTTCGAAGGTTCAGTAGTCCGAAGGTCTACAAGTTCGAAGGTTCAGTAGTCCGAAGGTCCACTAAAACAAGGTTCATTGGCACACGGAATTGGTCCGATTCAGGTCCGCAAAAAATCTATCAAATGGACTTCAGCGTTGTCGTATCCGGAAAACTAGGGGCAAACGGACTGGAAACGGATCGGATCCCTGTGCCAATGAACCTTGCTTAAATCGAAGGTCCAATAGTCCGAGGGCTGACTAGTCCATTGGATGGGTTCGGTTGCGGATGTGTTGTGAGCTAAAAGTGGACGAGGGTGGGATAGGGGTCAGAATTAAGTGGGAAAGTAGGTGGATCATTATTAATATCGGCCCCTACTCCCTTGAGTAACTGTGGACATCGACTTGGCGTAGTGTCGGAGATGTTTTCTAAAATATGCTAGTAATTGCCGAGTTTATTGCGCTTACACCAATCTAAAAGCCCGGGGCCTGTATGCATAAAGGAGGTGGTAACTATACCCTGGTTTAGCCTATTCTGAGAATTGTTATTCTTCTCTCCCTGGTTTAGAAAATTCGGTATGCATAAAACAAAGTACATGTATAACAATTCTGCGTATAACTAATCTAAGTTTAAGCTTATTCCACCGTGTAGTGTTATTCCACGGTATTGGTGGGCAAAGCCTGTAGGAAATCTATTATTAGATGATTTGGACCCTTTATGCAAATTAAGTCACAATAGAGTTATACCTGCCAAACAGTCAACATGTGCTCCCAAAGAGGCTGACAGAAGAAACAGCTTATTCCACGGTTTAATGTTATTCCATGGTATACGTTGGAGTCGTTTCTCGCAATCAGACTGGTTTCATAAAATACAATGCATGTCATGTTGGTGATCCTTATCAGGGCTCGGTTTTTCGAAAGTCCCATTATCTCTATCATGGCGTTAGGTCTTCTTGGCGTTATCTCCTTCAAACACTAATCCAAAATCATCGCCACGTTAGGGTTATAGTAGTTTTGAACAACCACGCCAATGGTTGCAATTATTTCAGTCATTTGGAGTCAGCAGCCCTTCAACAGAATACAATTTGATGGTTCACAGTGCTTCATTTTGCCTTACTCTACTCCTTAAACATACCCCTTGGTAGGTTTAGGTTACACCAGCAAATCCGGCATATCAAGGGCTAGGTTCACCGACCAAATTTTCTGAGTCCAGTTTTTTAAAATGTCAAATATCTTTGAAATGACCTAGCCATTTTGACTTGCAGCTACACTAAATGTATCAGAGGGACAGAGTGATAACAAAAATGTGAAGTTTGTCACTTGCTGATGAGCCAATTAGCTAAAACAGAGGCTGACCTTTCGGTACATAATTCAGCTTTGAGACAAAGAACAAAGAAATTATTTTCTGTGTACTTGTAACTTAAGGTTTGTATCTACACGGCAATGAAGCCAGAATTTCAAAATTTGATGCGGAAACTGACTAAAATGGTGTTTTTGCTCGATATTATTTTCAGCTCAAATCAGTGTCGGTCCTAAGACAGGGGCTTCTAGACTAAACCCTCGGAACTCAATGCACTGCATACTGGTAGGCCCACTCCTATTCAGAATGTACAGTGGCATGATGATGTAAGCCTGCCCTGGCACTCCTGGCATGTGAATAGAATTACAAGACAGTGTGATTCCACGGCTTATGATACTTAACGAAATAACGAAATGACAACGAAATAACGAAATGTACGTGTTGACCTAGGGAGTAATCATTTCACTTGAGCCCAGCATGAGTGTATTACTTTGCTAACAGGCGAAATCAGTGAGCGTGCAGTGACACATGTCGGTTGTCAAACTAAATTAGGCCTACCTAGCAGGAAGACAAACAATCCATAAACCATAATCTTTGGAGGTCAGCCGCCTCAGCCTCCATAGCACAATTGTTCCATCCTAGGAGGTGACGTATTTTAGCAGACGATAAATTCGTCAGTGTCTTGTCTGCCATGTCTTCTGTTTTCCTTTGAATTTCATCATGTATAAGGCCTCTTTGGTATGTTTATATGATTGCATTTATATTAAAGGGCGATATTATAATTTTGAGAATGAAATGGATGATAAGTTGGTGAGCTCAGGTTCGTTCAGAAAGCACGGTAATGAGAATATCACTAAAAATATTGAAATCCTGAGGTTCTGTAACCAAAAATACTTTGTCAATAATCTTATGGAATTTTCTTAGATCTATGGTGAAATAAGTGCTTGCACTTTTTGCATGAGTGTACATATTGTCTACATGCCCCCCTCCCCCGCCATTGACTCACACAAAATGGCCCGCAGTTTCCTCTATTGCATAGTGAACACTGCCTGCCTGGTTACATGTTTTAGGCCTATCATAAACATCTGTTTGTACTCCTGACCAGTCAGTGTAATTAATCTAGCAAGTTGACAGCTACTTGTGATAGTGGGATATGGCATATGTAAACCGACAACAACGGTGTCTGAAGTTCCTCGTACCTCGAAGTTTAGGTGACAGCAGTCATAAGTGGATGCATTTTATGACAAAGGTCACCCAATGACCCTTGAAAGAAGAGGAGTTTATATGCCCTATGAAATGAATGCTCCCGACAAGGTGAATATCACAGGAAAATGCAACCTTGTCCCGTCAGTACAGAAAAACAATATGTAGGTCAATGGCATACATCGTGTGACGTGGCCTAATTCGGGACGAGATTGGCATTTCGTCATTTCGTTATTTCTTTATTTCGTCATTTCGTTAAGTATAATAAGCCTGATTCCACAATACAAGTCATTGAGTTACCATAGCAGCCAGTTGTTGTTATTGCTCATGTGTGGAGTGGTCAAACCTCGAATAAAGGGCATAGCTTGAGATAGTTCTGACAAACTTGAGATTTTCTCAACAATGGAAACAAATTTTTGAATTCTGGCTTCATTGCCGGCTAGATACAAACCAAAGTTAATAGTATACGGAAGATAATCTCTTAGTTCTTTGTAATAAGGCGGCATTATGTACCGAAAGTTGTACCCTTTGTTTCAGCTAATGAGTGGATCGGTCAGACATTCATAATATGGCGTTTTAATTATCACGTTGTCATCCTGATACTTTATGTGTAGGTGCAAAGTAATAACATTGGGCCATTTTCAAGATATTTGACTTTTTAGAAAACTGGGATTAGAAATTTTGGTTGGTGAACCTAACCCTTAACACCACAGAATAAGCTATTCTATCTTTATGCATTCCACCGCCTGTTCCATGAATAGCGTTATACCACAGTTTTGCTTAAACCACCGTTATGCATACCGACGGTGGTACAACCGTGAAGTTATACCTGGAATAAGCTATACCTCCCCTAATCCACCTTTATGCATACGGGCCCGGGTGACACACTTGTCTGAATTAGCCCGTGGGGAGCTCGTGTCTAATAGACACGGGGTTTTTAAGCAGGGGTCTATTAGACGCGGCAAAAATAGGTCTACGCGCAAGCAACCCGGGATTTTGGTGGGTTTGGGATAGGCGGAAGTACAGCTATGGCTATTGTACCACACAGCGAGTCAAATTAAGGATAATGAATTGACTAATTAATTTCAGTCATTTGACTGGCCATGTCGAATTAGCGGAACCAGCGGAAACAACGGAACCAGCGGAACTTGAAGGAAAAACAATGCTGTTTTTTAAATACAAACTGCACTGTTCNTGGGGATGATCTAGAGATCTCGTACTCCGTTTTGATGGGTGGTGGGTTCACTTTCATAGCGTAGTTTTTATGCACTGGCCGTCTGAAAATAGGTGTCATGTCGATCTATGTAAACATAGGCCCGTTAATAGACTCTATTCCTCTAAAAGAGCGCAGCACCTGACGGGACAGCGTCATGACGTCGCGCACGTCATTTCTGAACGCACGACGTGACTCGAAAAAAAATCCGGTTGTTTCAGCGATCATGACGTCGTGAAACAATCTGATTTTTTTTCGTCTCGCCTCAAAACATCATGAATGACGTGCGGGACGTCTTGGACGCTGTCCCGTCAGGTGCTGCACTCTTTTAGAGGAATATCCTGTATTCTGGGCCATGTCTATAGTGGACCTTCAGCCTAGTGAACCCTCGGACTAGTGAGATGTTCTCCGATTTCCCCATCGCTCAGTCTGTCAGTAAACTGCCGATTTGAAATGAAGTTTAGGGCTCGGCCTAGGCCTATCATGCTATACCAAAGAAGGAAACTCACGGGCAATTTTTGTCTGCGGATTTTTCAGAATGGTGGTTCTTACCCACGATACCAGCTCGAGGAAGAACTTCCGAAATCATCAGAACAAGGAGCAGTGTCGAATGTGTTCTGTTGTGCATCATAAAAGATGGCTGCTATGACGTCCATGATATCAAAATACTTGAGATGTACGAATGCCGGCACGTCGTTTTCTAGCGATGCATAATCTGTGTCAGTAGGCTACAGGCATTTTTGTTAGGTCTATTTCATGACGCAAAATCTTTCCCGGCGCACTGGTGTTCATGAGCATTTCAGTTTTTTATAACAAAATGTGGCGATTATTCCTGTGATAACTGACAAATGTCATGATCTCTCCATTGCTAATAGGGAGGTTTAGAAATCAAACGATAAACAGAAACATTACAACAACGTTATTTTTCATACTACATATTAACCAGATTTTATATTGCACTTCCGGTACAAAAATAACGGTGGAATAGAGTTGTTGACAACCCGTAACTGTTCGCCACCACCAAACTTTCCCTGATGTAGGGCTATGCGAATGATGTAATATGCCTATCAGGGTTATTTGCCTTTTGTAACATAACAGCAATATCCCAATCCAATCCTAGAGTGGAAATCAGCAATGTCATTCTCAGGTAGTGTGTAATCACTGAACATGTTCACCCTTTGACCATTTTGTGTCAAGTCGTCTGGGATTCACTGCCAGGCGTTTCTTACCAGAGTGCAGTTTGCCCCCTTCAAACTGTTATTGAACTGTTGGGCCAGCACCGATTACACATTGAATGCACGTGTCCACAACTGTTATGTCCCGGACTGTTGTTGTATTACTGTTGTATTTTAGGGCCGAGACATTCGCTTAAATCTCAACATACAAATCGTTTCGTCCAATCTGTTTGACAAAGATAGGTCCCATACAACCCGGTAAATGCCCATCAATAGTCGCGACAGTAACCTCTGGGCCGTTCCCTTCCTGCTCCGTTTCGCCCGTGATTTCATGACTCTTGCTGGTCGAGTCCGTTCTATCGAGTGTAAGCACTGAAGTAG
>NMRB01001076.1:107779-120836 GCA_002633025.1 Notospermus geniculatus | reverse complement strand
GATCGGACCGAAATCCGCCACAGACATACAGGGTACCTAGATACATCATCACACCCAATTTGAACAATCCAGGACAAATAGCCACGAAACGTGCCACCCGACAATGAAATTTTGAACTTTGACCTCTGTGACCTTGAAAATTAGGTCAAATCAAAAACCCGGGTGATATGTCGTGTATCCTCATAAGATGTACCCACCATAAAAATTTGGTGATGATCCGATCAACGGTTAAGGCGAAACTGCACTTTAAAGGTTTTCGGTTTATCCCCCCTGGTGGCCAAGCCAGGAATCAGATCGGACCGAAATTGGGTGTCATAGGTCATTTGACCTAGGGGTACATGTGTACCAAGTTTCAGATCAATAGCCCCAGCGGTTACAAAACGTGCCCTGCTAACGGACGACGACGGACGACGACGGACGACGACGGACGACGGACGCCACGTGATGGCTATAGCTCACGAGTGAGCTAAAAATGAGAATATGGGGTCATTGCACCCCCGTCAAAAAATCGCAGTGCGCACTGTCGGAGTAAAGGTCTCGGGCCACTTGTGCGTTTTGCGCTGCGTGATGCGTCAAATCTTTTGTTATTTTCCGCCGTTCTGCTACCTAACAAAAGATTTGACGCATCACGCAGCGCAAAACGCACAAGTGGACCCAGGCCTTTAAAGCTGACGTGAACGAACAAAAGGCCCTCATGCGACGAGCAAGAGAATTGCAAACGCCCTGCACACAGCTCAAACGCAGGCTCAGAACATGATAGACCCCACGAGGCCAGGAGGGCGCCACCTTATTTTTCTCCGAGCTTTCGAGGTGTCAACATTCTCTGACACTCTGATGAGCTCCTGCTGAATACTTTTTTTGAAAGAAAAAAAATTGACCCAGCAGGGAATCGAACCCGCGCCTTGTTATCTCTGTTCAACCGTCCTCCCCATTCGGCCTTAGCAATGGTATTTATAGTGATTTGGAATCTCAGCTTTGCCAAGCGTATGTGGCCGGAACTTTCTCCCGTAGCTGTACGGCAAGGTTGATTGTACACCGTGATGACGGAACGAATAATCATTTTGCAGGCACAATTCACACCGTCACGGTACAAATAAAAGCCGGTGGCGCACTGTTCACACCGTGACGGCACGAATACGATCTGGTTTGGCGTTTATTTGCACCGTGACGGTAAAAAATAATATGTGGTTTGGTGTTATTTGCACCCTGACGGCACGAATAGCCCCGCCCTTATGGAAACCGGTCATGTATACATGTAGTTCGTCAGTTTACCTTTTCTGTCGCCTTTGCATCCCTGGAGTAATCAGTGTCTGTATATTTTTGTATAAGATGAACACGACCTTCGTGACGTTCCCCTGGTCTGTGGTGGAAGAACTCGAGTCTCCACTGATAGGAAAGCCATCTTTTTTAGAGGCTTTGTTTGCGTTGCTTTCATCGATAACAGAATACCCCGTTCTTGTTAGAGCAAGATCGGCCGAAACTACGTCGGATTCCTCAGCTTGTCGTGAGGGGAACTTTGCCCTAGCTTTTCCATATTCGCCCATGTGTACCTCGATAGCATCCAACACTGGAAAATGAGCAATAATGAAATATCGATTGATAAATAAAATATGTTAGTATTATGCAAATCTACATTGTTAGTCACGCGACACAGGCGAATCTCTGTTTTCTTTAACATGACGCATTGCATTACAAGGTAAACAGATTATGTCTGAAAGCTTCTCACCATGAATGATGTCTTAGTATTTCCGGTCTTCAACAATGTCAATCTCGAGATCAGTAATGCCTATATGTACCTCCGACAGATACATGTATATGTACACGTGCACATGTAATTGGAAGCATTTTACCTATTTCTTCCGTACTCAGGCGTATATCTCCCCCGTCCGTGTGTTGGAAAAGACTCGCGGCATTTTCAAGGTTTTCCATCAGGAGGAGCGCGGACCTGGTTCGGTTGCTCTCGGGGATCCCTTTCCATTGGCTGAGAATTCTAGAATCAAGGAGACGGCCGCTGATGTTAAAGGTGGACTGGAAAAACAAAACCATTTCCTTCGATGTTTGCTAAAGACATGTTTATACATAGCGCGTCCACGAACGCGCCATTGCTCCGATCAATATTGCTTTGCTCGTGGTAAGCAAGACTAGTCGGGTCAATATAAGATTGTACCCCCAAAAAAATTGCAACAAAATGTTTTATGGTTTTAAATGCTAAGGTAGACCATACTGAGCTCCAGAAAAAAAGTCTCCGGAAATCTGACCCCGGGAAAGGGGTTAATTTGCAATTTGCAATCTGGAAATGACTTTATCATTGGGCCCAAGAACAGAGCTTTGTACAGGAGAATGGGAACCGATGTACAACTAACTTATGAACCGTTGGATTTACACCTAGCAGACAAGCCAACAACGAAAGATCACAAGATATTTTAATATTTTCTGCCAGCCTGACCTGACCTCGTCACTAGCGACCAAATTCTACCTGCATACCCGAGTTGTCTTGCCGTTATCTCCTTCCCTGCAATTAGCCTGTACATGATTGTAAAACGGCTTATGATACTTAACGAATGACGAAATGACAACGAAATAACGAAATGTACGTATTGACCTAGGGAGATATCATTTCACTTGAGCCCAGCATGAGTGTATTACTCTGCTAACAGACGGAATCAGCGTGTAGAACACAGCGAGTGTGCAGTGACACATGTTAGTTGTCAAACTAAATTAGGCCTACCTAGCAGGAAGACAAACAATCCATAAACCATAATCTTTGGAGGTCAGCCGCCTCAGCCTCCATAGCACAATTGTTCCATCCTAGGAGGTGACGTATTTTACCAGACGATAAATTCGTCAGTGTCTTGTCTGCCATGTCTTCTGTTTTCCTTTGAATTTCATCATGTATAAGGCCTCTTTGGTATGTTTATATGATTGCATTGATATTAAAGGGCGATATTATAATTTTGAGAATGAAATGGATGATAAGTTGGTGAGCTCAGGTTCGTTCAGAAAGCACGGTAATGAGAATATCACTAAAAATATTGAAATCCTGAGGTTCTGTAACCAAAAATACTTTGTCAATAATCTTATGGAATTTTCTTAGATCTATGGTGAAATAAGTGCTTGCACTTTTTGCATGAGTGTACATATTGTCTACATGCCCCCCTCCCCCGCCATTGACTCACACAAAATGGCCCGCAGTTTCCTCTATTGCATAGTGAANTCCCCCTGCCCCCCCCCCCCCGCCATTGACTCACACAAACTGGCCCGCAGTTTCCTCTATTGCATAGTGAACAACTGCCTGCCTGGTTACATGTTTTAGGCCTATCATAAACATCTGTTTGTACTCCTGACCAGTCAGTGTAATTAATTTAGCAAGTTGACAGCTACTTGTGATAGTGAGATATGGCACATGTAAACCGACAACACAACGGTGTCTGAAGTTCCTCGTACCTCGAAGTTTAGGTGACAGCAGTCATAAGTGGATCCATTTTATGACAAAGTTCACCCAATGACCCTTGAAAGAAGAAGAGTTTATATGCCCTATGAAATGAATGCCCTATGAAATGAATGCTCCCGACAAGGTAACTATCACAGGAAAATGCAACCTTGTCCCGTCAGTACAGAAAAACAATATGTAGGTCAATGGCATACATCGTGTGACGTGGCCTAATTCGGGACGAGATTGGCATTTTGTCATTTCGTTATTTCTTTATTTCGTCATTTTGTTAAGTATAATAAGCCATTATATTCATCAAACCGTGCTACCGCAAATGGTCGTCTCACTCACATTTTGGCGCCAATCTAATATGTCGCTTGGAATTTGCGCAAAATCAAAATGCGCAATCGGAAAATGTGCAAAAGGGAGATATCATTATTCAAAGAACAGACTTCCGTTCGAATCTCGCCAATCACGTTTCAGGTCCCATGGACCCGAGAGGTGATCATCATTCTTTAACGTCTATGCATACGGTTCCGCGTTATCAGTCCATTATACTTTTGGTAATGCCCGCTGTACATGATCAAATTTCATCCAATTTCCTGAACATGCTCAATAAAGGCCTACACGCCGTTTTATACACTGAAGCCTCAATAGGNATCAAGTCTGATATGATGATTACGTCAATGACGGAGGCATATGAGGTTGAAAATGATTAGATCACTTTTTCTGCCTGTAAGTGACGCTCCTCCGTTGATAACTCTATTTTTAAGTTTCTGAACAGTCCACCTTCCATACTCTGCCATGTTGCAAACAGTGACACTAGGACTTATAGTGCAGAAGAGCCACCTGGTGGTGTAGTTTTCCCTGGATAGCCCCATTATGTAATAGCTCATCAGAAAAAAACACTAAAAATCAAACTTCTTATTATGTAATATTTTTGTGATTTTTGTTGCAGATGTGATAGAGTGGAACTTTCTTAGGATTTTGGGCTTAGTTTCACCAAAATATGTTGAGTGGTTGCTGAGATATCTGAGATTATCAAAATTTTGATAACTTGAGATTTTCGTGTTTTGTAGGAAATTTTGATGCCATTAGATAAAGCTAGGCTCAGAATATGGATTTACAAAACTGTGGAACATTTTGACTTAACTGCGCAGAAATATTGCGTACTTTTCAAAGTATCAAAATGTTAATATTTTGAAAAACCTGCTTAATTTCTAACCAGTTTCGGCTAAACGTTCCAAAACTTCATACTTCTTGGTTTTTAGGTGAGCTCTGTCTACCGATATCAAAATTTTGTGAAAAATTACGTAATTACGATATTATTACGATATTTCCAAATTTTCAAAATTGTGATGTAGAAATATGACCAACAAGATGTACTTTCATATGGAACAAACCGTGTTAAAATTGGCCCAGAAGTATTTGAAATATTCGAAGTATCAAGTGTAGATAAACTAATGTCTATGACTGTACTTGGGAATAGTAAAAACCTTAAAATCACCCTTAACTTTAAGTGTGGTCACAGTTCCCTGAACTGACTCCTTGACATCACAGCTTTACGTTGGAATATTGTTATCCATGCTGTTTTTAATGCGTACTGGCCAAATAGGCCAGGGAAATTATCTGCTAGGCCAGGGTAGGACAACATTGAACTGTACCAAGGATTGCGATTTGACAGACCATGTATCCTCTTTCTGTCCTCCTCTTTTTTTCTTTTCCACCGTTAACAGCCATTTTACACAGTTCCTAACATACTACAAAGTGCATTACAGCATCGCCTGCAGTCATGTAGATGCAGCCTACATTGAGAAACCTTTCTTAAGTATAACACTCAAGAAATATGGGAAACCCCTTGAATACTGAAATTTCATTGGCTGACACCACAATTCCGCCCATGAGCTGACTAGACTATTTTCTGAGCGTCTTTTCGGTATTTTTGAAAGCAACATCCCTCATTATGATAAAAGAATAAGACCTAAAGATATGCCTTGGTTTAACCATGACATAAAGAAAGCAATCAATAAGAGAGACAAGCTTTACAAAGAAGTAAAAAAGAATCCGTCCGTCACCAACATTCAATATTTCAATGACCAAGCTAAAATTGTCAGTGAGCTTGTTGTTGAAGCTAAACTGAGGTACAGAACCTCCCTCTGTGAATCTCTGGATCAGTTTTCTTCTGGGACTAAAGGCTATTGGATATTAATTAAGAAGTTGTTAGGTAAACGTTTCCTGTCCGACATCCCTACTATCAGATCCGGTGACACTGTGGCTTCTAGTGAGTTAGATAAAGCTAACGCCTTTCTTCAGTTCTTCTTAAAGAAGTTCCGTCATTCATTGGACATTAACACCTTTCCTGTATGCTCTCTTAAGACCGAGGCGGTACTTAATGATGTTCATCTTAATAGAGAGTTGGTCCGCAANCAAGATCAGGTGACGGGGTGCTATAATGAGCTGCCGCACAATAGATTAGTTCTGAGACCACCACTAGGCCCGTGCTGATAGGTATCCCTTCACCTTAAAGCTGACAGGTCAGATATACTCTCCGACTTGTGTGCAAAAATTTTTACGCTCAACTTCGGCAGACCACGAGCCTGCCGAAGTCGAGCATTCGGTAATGTTCGTAATGTACACTAAGCTTCCTACCTTGAAACACCCATTACACCCTGAGCATAACAACTACGTCATCATTCACTCGCCTGATAACCGGAAGTGAAGGGTCGAGGGCTCTGCATGGATAGAGGTAGGCTCCAAATATACAGTGTACGTATCCAAAGAAATCGCATGCAATCGACGTCAAAAAAATGGAGAAGGTCCAAACGAAAACTAATTCCACATAACATGGCCATTCGACAACACACGCAAAAAGGCGCTTTGACCTCAAAAGAAATGTTAGCTCCGGTCGTGCACCGTTGCGAGTGCAACCACGTCCGCTCCTACCCCTCTTCTCAGGAGGCGTTCGCCATGAATTCATGCATGTATAGCAGTATAGGCCTATGCACTGATTTGCCTCTCCCAATTTAGTAATCACCTGACACTATGGAGAACCGAGAGGGGAACTAGGAGTTATGTCATTCAAGGAGATTGGCCTGTAAACCATACTGCCAAGCCATTCAATGACAATGGACTAGTCAATAGACCTGAATAATAGTTGTTGTAGCCTTTAGGGCAACTGAACTCTCCTTACGTTCTCCATGTTATGTAACCCACTGGTAGGCCTGGGCGTACGTGGCATTGCGTATGCACGGTCATGGCGGCCTACAGACGGAGCAGACGAGGCGATTCTAATGCTTTCTCTTGATACGCCAATCTTTGTGGTGGCTACTTATTTTGGTAGGCCTATAGCATCCGAGGGTCATTGATAAGTAAGTAATCGGATACTTTGTTTATTCAGTGTGTTTGGATTCGATAGGATATGCATTTATTACTACGGCGGTGATTACCTCTACTTCCATTTTGAAGGTTCGAGTGTTGGATTTTCAGACAGCCCTCGATCCTTCACTTCCGGTTATCAGGCGAGTGAATGATGACGTAGTTGGTATGCGCAGGGTGTAATGGGTGTTTCAAGGTAGTAAGCTTAGTGCACATTACGAACATTACCGAACGCTCGACTTCGGCAGCCTCGTGGTCTGCCGAAGTTGAGCATAAAAATTTTTGCATACAAGTGGGAGAGTATATCTGACCTGTCAGCTTTAAGACAACTGCTTTAGGGAGGTAATCTTTCGTGGTAACAATCTACCTGTCCGTCGCTTTCCCTCCCTAAACCTTGGAGGTGAAACTATTGAACGTGTCACAACACATAAACATCTGGGCGTTATCCTTGACGAGTGTCTGGCTTAACTTCCAAGCCCATATAGACAGCGTTGTTCGCAAATGCAATGAAAGATTGAATCCGCTGAAGTCTCTTACCCTCAGGGTAAACTCCAAACATCTCGAAAAAATCTTCAACCTGTACATACTTCCGCACCTTGAATTTGGCTCACTTGTCTTTGATTCTGCTGCTGTTCAATATTTATCAAAGCTTGACCGCGTACAGTACAGAGCTGGTCTCCTTGTTAGTGGCTGCATTCATGGTACTTCTGCAGTGAAGGTCCACCATTGCTTAGGCTTGATGTCCTTACAAGACCGACGAAACGAAAAGAAACTAACATTAGTCTATAGCCACTTTTACACTACGCAGAATTTTGGCCCGGATGAACCGTGCCGTGCTCGACCCGGGCCAGGCCACCCAAAGTTACTGCGAAGCCTCTGTGAGTGCAGTGTCCCCCCTTTCAAATTTGCTGGCCAACCTGTGTGTGAAAGGTGTTACATGTACCAACGTTGCAATTTATATCCTTTCAGCTATACCGCCAGCTGAGCCAGTCGCCAACCACAACGCTAATATTTACATGTGAGATGGGATGAAACGTCTTGTTTATTTCGACTACAGAAGGCGGGGAAACTTTCCACCACATGATTCAATCAATGAGATAGGCCTAATGGAAATACATATCCATTCGTCAATGTGATATATATATGTTTGCGGAAGAGAACTGTCTCATTAAATCATTTCAACATGGATGTGGAGAGTTTAGAAGATTTCTTTGAAATGACTGATGCTGCTCTCCGCAATTACTCATGGTTTTCCGCGGTATTTCTAAAGATGGACTAGAAAGAAAAGAACTTATTGCCAAATGTAGTGCTGTTTGGGAGGCCAGAATACCGGTCAATGTGACCAAACAAGAATTGCAAGAAAAAGTCAATTCCGAATATCGGTGTATGTTGAAAACAAACAATCTAACGGACCCAAAACTTGTTGCCAAAGATGAATGGTGTGAAGATGTAGCGCTATGGCCAATGGTGAACTTGGGCAACATATTTGCGTTAATATGATCTCACACAGGGGACCAGATTGGGAAATGGGGAAGTACAAACTCCAAAAGGCGTACTCTTATTTTTCGTCGGGCTTTGTTGGCGTCATACGAAGCCACCAGCATGATACCAACACCTTGGTAATTAAAGCAACCGTTTGCCCATCGCAGAGAATACGCAAAGACCATCACGAACTATGGATCGCTTTCCGCGATGCATCCATTCTCTGCGCATGGTGCAGCTGCACAGCTGGAAATGGGGGATCATGCAATCATATTGCGGCTGTCCTTTATAAGATGGAGCATGCTGCCAGCCTAAATTTTTCAGACCCGTCGTGCACATCGGAAGCGTGCACCTGGAACAGGTCAACGTTGAAAGATGTAACGCCGTGTAAAGTGAACGAAATGAATTTCACTCAGAAGACAAGGGCTAAGTTGCACGATCCGTCCGAATTGGATAAAAATCCCGCCAAAGCGCGCAAAGTATACGACGCCACAATGAATAAGGAAAAACAAACAGCATCCAAAGAAAAAAATGAAGAATTCCTCTCCAAACTTACAGCATATTTCCCAAAGGCGGTGGTTCTGAGGTCTACCGACGACAATGCAAATAAGTCATCTCATGTGCCTCCCACGTTGGCCGAGATCGCCCGCAATTTCCTGGATGACATCCCGCTTCCCAAACGTACAGACAAAGCATTTGTCACCAATTCTTTCTTTGCCAACTGCCAATTTTCCTCCAGCGACGTGGAAAACATCGAAAAAAACACCAGAGGACAGTCCGCGAACGCAGTATGGTTCGAACAAAGAATGGGTCGTCTCACCGCATCAAAACATCATGAAATAAGCCAGAAAATGAAAGAAGCAATCAGTAGCAATGGACAGGGTACAGTGATCACACCCACGGTTTCTGTGATACTAGATGGTGGACCAAACCTCAGCAATCTGCCAGCAATAAAATGGGGCATCAAGCACGAAAAGGCGGCACTGCAACAATTTAAAGAAAATGTTTCCTTGAGCCATGCCGGGTTCAAAGTTTCGGAGTGCGGCATTTTTGTTGACCAGGATCACATATTTCTTGGTGCTACCCCAGATGGTGTTTGTAGCTGCAGTTGCTGCACCAATGCTGTTGTTGAAATCAAATGCCCTTACAAAATAAGGAATGAAAAAGTCGAGGACTCGTACAATAACACAGATTTCTTGCACCTGAAGGAAGGGCACATCATTTTAAAGGAAAGTCACAAATACTATACTCAGGTGCAGTCTGAAATGGCCTTGGCGAGGTGTGACCACTCCTTCTTCGTCGTGTGGACAACCCAAGGTGCGCACATTCAAACTGTTAAGTTCGACCATCACCACTGGGCTGAGGTGAAGAGCAATTTAATAATGTTCTACAAGACGTATGTTGTGGACCACCACCTACACTTAAAAGATGCGTTGTCATACTGCCCCGCCTGTAGGAAGGTATGCATCGAGGCCAATGAAATCCAACGTCCTGAACAAAACAGCGTTTATTGCAACAGCTGCGAAAAATGGTTCCACTGGGGATGCGCCGGAATAGAGGACGAACCAGATGCTGAGGAGTGGTACTGTGAAGCCTGTGATATGTAGTGTCAATGCGATATCACACAGAAAAATATTCGTCTCCACTTGAGATAGGTGTGGTACTTCTGGTAGCTTCACTTGAAAGTGCCAGCCTGAAGAAGAGCCCGATTGGGGTCGAACATTTGCGGAATTTTGGAAGCGACGTTTCCTTTTATATCTTTTAGGGTTCAAGTTATTTTTTTCGCAGAAGTGGAGACGAATATTTTTCAGTGTGCATTGTCCTTCGGTTTATTGCGTCGGGGTGTAATTAATTTACGCTACCAAAGGTGGCAACAGGTTAGTCAGGGCAGCGCACACAAATACTATCTCATCTATGTTATCGAGAAGGGAAATTGGCAGAGTATTCTGGAGGATTCTGAAATGTTTTAGTCGCCCTATTGCCTGCTCTACATAAATTCGCGTGTTTGCAACTTTATTTGTCTCGCGGACGTCCTGCTTAGACATTTGCATGTTAGTCGCACAGCTTGGTGGAATTTTCAATGTGGCGTTTCTTGACAACAGGTCTTCTCGGATCTTGAAACCACGATCCGCTAATACCATATCATTTGGTTCCAAAAGGTTATAAAACCCGCATTCCATCGTCAGTGCTTTATCAGTGGTCCTTCCTCCGTAACATTCAGATATGAAGGAAACTAATCCAATCGGGGATATCGCTATGAAGAATTTGATAGTGTAGTGGTGTTTGTAGTTGGACCAGCATTGTGCCGCTACCGCCAGGTCAGATGGTTTCTGAATGAAACACTCTGAGCAATCAATTATGCATCTTACATTCTTCATTTCTTGATTCCGGAAACATTGTGGGAGAGTTGATTTAATCACATCCTTACTGGGCCAGAAAACAAGGAACCCTAACTCTTCCTTCAACAACCTCATCCAAGAAAAAAAATGACGACTAATCGTCGACACTGATACCTTGAACAGCACGCTAAGAAGGGGACCGCTACTGCCAGTGCGGAGTCGCAGGAGTGTCATAAAAAATGACTGCTCCAAAGTAAGAGATCTAGGCCTACCCTCATTACAAACCCTCCGTTGACTTCTCACTTCCGGTGCCATACTTTTTGGCGTGCTCATCTCCATGCCACAATTTCATTTTCTGTGCGCTGTCTTGAACGCGCTCAAAGAGAGCGGTAAAAACTTTAGCATTCGGTATACCAGTCAAAGCAAGTACAGTTTTGTCCTTGTTTTGCAACCATTCAAATGTCATTGGTGCGTAATCATGCTGCCCTTCGGGGAATTCAAGTTCCTCTTCCAAATCGTCTTCCAATTGCATTTGATCTAGGCCTACCTCTGCGACAGTTTCGTCCTCATTGTCATCAGCCGCCATCATTTCTTGCTGTTCACGTTTCCGTGTTTGCAATCGGGCCCTTTGCCTCACTCGGTTAGCTTCCTCCCGGGCGGCATCATCGTACCCGTTTAAGAACAGAATTGGGTACGGTGATTCTGCTGTGGGGGAGAACTCAGTGAAATGGTTGCAACAAATGCGGTGGTGCGTTTTTTCTTCATAATTGACGTCGCGCCGTTTGACAACCGATGTCCATCGCACACGGTTGTCGTCATTGAAAGAAAAGAAAGTAATGTCTTTTCTCTCGTCGTCGTATTTGTAACTGTGAAAAAAATGATAAGTACATGTAATATCAGGTATCAAGAAATCACGACAGAGGCATGTTGTTGGATTTGTGTCATGTTTTAATCTACTGTTGACATAAGGCCGTTCAATTTTGTTTGTTGAAGATGTTAAGTTTACCCAAAGTAAGGGACAAAGATCAACACTGACATGAAATGACTTAACACAAAAGTCGTCTCTGAATTTTGCAAGTTTTAGACGCCAATCGGCGTCTTCCTCAGGCACTTTCTAGAAGATCTTCCTCCTTGGATCTTCGTGAAAGTGCCTGCGGAACACCATGATTGGGGTCGAAAGTTGGCAAAATTCAGAGACGACCTTTGTGTTAGATGAGAAGGAAATATATTTGTATTAGGCCTATTGTTGTTGCCGAGGAAGATTGAAAATGAATGTGCCAATAAAAGAAAATTACCTTTGTGGTTTACTCACAGAGGCTTCGCAGTAACTTTGGGATGTGTTGATTACATTTGAAGATGTTGAGTTTGAGGTGGAAAAGAAATATAATATTTGTATTATTGTTGTTGCCGAGGAAGATTGAAAATAAATGTGCCAATGAAAGAAAATTACCTTTGTGGTTTACTCACAGAGGCGTCGCAGTAACTTTGGGATGTGTTGATTAGTTGAAGATGTAAAGTTTGAGGTGGAAAAGAAATATATTTCTGTTGCCGTTGTTGTCGAGGAAGAGTCGAAATAAATATGTAAATGAACTGAAATTATTTCAAGATGTTAAGTTGCAGGTAAATAGGAAAGTGATGTAACTGAAATGTTGTTCTATTTTTGTTGTTGTCGAGGAAGATTAAATATGAATATGTAAATGAACGAAGATTACCTTTGTGGCTTTCGGCGGCAATTCCCGCATCCAGGGATAACACATTTGTCATTTCCTCCCATTCTGTAAATAACGGTTGGAAGTGCAGATAAACCTACCCCGTGGGAACGGAAAGTGATCAGAGAAAAGGCCTACACCACCGGCAATGCCGAGTGGAAAACATGTTTCATCCCACCTCATAGGCACGCAAATTGGGGGGGGGGGCGATGCAACAACAGAGGTGTCACAATTGCTTTCAGTGATGTATCATGTAGTGATGTCCGTAATACGTTTAAAAAGGAAGAAAAAAGGAAAAAAGAAAGAAACAAAAAGAAGAAAAGAAGAAAAAAAATGTCAACCAGTTGGTCAGAGCGGGAATCGAACTCGCGGCCCTTTGATAGCGAAATAGCCAACGCCTGAGACCACACGGCCATTGCGGCTGTGACAAACATAGTGATTTCGGAGAGTCATAAAGCTGCTGCGTGAGCTAGATAATGCCTGAGAGGCTGCGATATTGGTCTGTAGAAAATCTTTGTGTGACGTCATGCTGTCCTGAGCAGGGCATGGTCCCGGGGGCATGGTGAAAGTTTGCCGATTTAAACTCACTTTTCTTACACACTTACACTTGTTCATCTTGGACCAAAGTTTGCACGGTGATGAGTCATGCGTGGTAGATCTTGTTCAGCCACAAAAATATGACTTGAACCGATCTTTCTTGGGAGAAATTAGCCCGTCAAAAA
>NMRB01001076.1:74338-95718 GCA_002633025.1 Notospermus geniculatus | reverse complement strand
GTTGTGAATCTTTGGTGAGAAAAAATACTGTCCATCGACGCCAAAGGTGAATCTTGAAAGAAAAACAATTGCTGAAAACGAATAGGCGTCGCATCTTCAACCAACATTTTGAAGAAAATAGACAAGGCCAATCAGAAAGCTCGATGCAGGAAATATTTGCCTCACTCCTGGTGGTGAGGTTAAAAACTAACCTGGCGCCTAGGAATTACACCTGGAAGCGAGGTAAACCGGAAATGGCTTGCCCAGGTACTACAAGGGACGCTGTGATCGCTGCGAGTTGTCGGAGACCCACCTCCGCGGGTCGGGGGGGGGGCTAGGGCAGGTGTGGTCCGTTCGGCAGCGTATTTGTATCTTCTGTGGGGCCCAGCACCTCCCTTCTCCAAGGATGGTCTTTACCGGAGGGTGAGGAGATAGTGCCATGCATCTCCACAACCGGGGGCCAGAGGCCTGCTCTCTCTGGGCCCGGAGCTTCAGTGTGGTTTTGTCCACAGGTTGCTGTCATCCAAAGTCACACACAGAATAAAAAGGGACATTTAACATACAATTTCTGGTTTGGCTATGCCTATTTGGTGTGTTGAAAACCATTAAGTGAATCTTGACCAATTTTTCTAGTCAGATTATTTTGTTGTGAATCTTGAGCCAATGTCAAATCCTTGAAAAGGTTTTGAATGTGAACCTTCAGCGGATGTTTCTGAGCTGTAAGTGAATTGGGGTGAATCTTGAGTGACCCTATTTTATTGTACCAAAGGTGAATCCAGGGTGAATGCTTGAGGGTAGGGGGTAGGTCAAGATGCCGATTGACCGGTGCATAAGACATCCTTTACTGCATTTCATCTTCATTGCACTTTGCTTTGTATATTTTACATTTTGCTTTTCATACTTCGCATCTTGTTTTGCTTTGAAACAGATTTTTGTATTTTTATCCCTTTCCTTCTACATCACGCGCTGTAAATTGTAACTTGAATATTTTTTTCTTTCCACTTGTTTTTGCCTGCGTGCCATTATCGAACGTTTCATTGGCATTAAAGCCCCTTAAGGTCGATCTATACCCATTGTGTGGGGCCAAACTACTCAACTTAAACTCGTGATAATTCATTGATAACAATGATTACAAAAACATTTCTGGTGCGGTACGTTACTTACGAAGCATCTGTGTGAACTTTCACCCTAAATAATTGGACCCTATTTCCGGATTGCCGAGAAAAATGACTTTTTCGGAAAGGCCGAAAAATTTCCTTGAGCAATTTTACGTCAGCATGCTACGTCGCATAGAAGCAAACTCTGTTGGAAAAGCCATACCTAGGGCATGTCGGTCGGTATAAGCGCAGATTTTAAAAAAATATGCTAATTACGGTTATAATTAACAAAGTTCAGCTTTTACTCCAAATTATTTTCTCTGTTTCGTGAATTTCGCGGACATCTACTTTAAAAACACAGAATCGGCTGTTATACGGACAAGCTCCATTTGGTGAACAACACATTTCCATTTTCAAAGTTTGAAAAATGTTTATAAAAGTGGAAGAAAAACTGCTCGCAATTTTGAAACTTTATTCTTCACGTGGGTTTGTTTACTATTTGCAACACACTCTCACTATAGTGCGTTTCCAAATATTATAGCCCTGTTTACACTACCCCTATTTTTTGGGAAACTCTGGCAGATAGATCGACATGTTTCTCTGTGTGTCCTCTGTTGTCAAGTCGCCGCTTATTCCGTCAGACAATAGGAGGGGAACACTGTGAATACAGATGGGGAACACTGGCAGATGTTACACAGGTGTAACGTTTTTCAGCGAGGCCGTTTTTTGTGTGGCTCTTATTGTTCGGAACACACTGGGAAACAGACGCACTGTTTCTCTGTGTGTCGCCCATTGTCCAGTCGCCGCTTATTCCGTCAATCTATTGTATTGTCACACTGGCTCACGGGCCTCACTGAAAAACGTTACACCGGGTCTCAAAAAGCCCGGGGATTTCTATGTAGTGTAAACAGGGCTTATGTGCGGAAATCAGCGGACCATTAAATGCCCAGGCCTACAATTGACTGACAACAATAAAATTTACTCGAGCCCTAACGCGGCCTAAAATTGGCGAACAGAGTAGAGGCAATTATTGGTTCACGTAGTGACCATTATTTTCATACCGGTTTTGCCCGATTCACTCTTCGATAGCGCGGTTATTCACATTATCATAATCAGGGCTTCGCACTCACGCAGGAAACTTTCACTGGGAGGCTGAAGATTGAAAGCCAATAAAATCGGATAACCTTCGATAAAGATGAACTTTTAGTGAATAACCTTGATAAGTTAAAAGTAGATATCCATTTGCTGCTTCGGATTTCTTCTGGGGCCATAATATTCGTTAGTTGACCTAGAAATTGCGTTTAATGCCCTGTGCATTCGCGATATCCAATACATGGCAGAATAACACAGGTAGGACGAGCCTATTATTGGAAGGCGTAGGGGTTTCAGGATAGATATAAGTCAACATCACAAACGAATTTGCTGTTTGCGTAAAATGATACATTTTGTGGGAGAAAGGTTACAATAAACTAGCCGATTTTTGAGAAGGTATGAATTATTAATGTAGATAACTCTTATGAAACGCCGAATTAGAAATCAACACGCCTTGCCTGCCTCCCGGGCCTGCCTCCCCTGTGAATAATGAGTCGATCATCACCACGTGGGTAAACAAAGCAGTGCAGGTAATCGCCTCCTGGATGAGCACTGCCTGGATTCTACGTGTAGTGCCATAACTTCTCTGGTGGCAAAGCAATGAAATATCTTTAGGGCCATGTCGGGCATTGGAAGTTGAGAATTTCTAAAATGGTGCCCCATGTCCCTCAATTGCGATATTTTTTCGATAATTTCACTACGTGAACATTAACGCCACCAGGCTTGTTATTCATTATGATTCATACAGTTACACGTCAATGGGTCGCTTGGAATGCTTGTCTGGGGGAAAACCCAATGACATAAGCCGTGGTTACACTACTTTGGGCCGATTTTTTAAACGATGGCTAAGATAACCATCGGGTTTCATTAACCCTCAGTTGACAAACTGTTTGTTAATCGAAGTAAATTTTTCGATTTTATGAATCGTTGATAGCCAAACATTCTAAAAGTGAAAATGTTTACTTTGGTTAATTCACGGTTTGTCAGAAATGTCGATGGTTAAACCGCGGTTTACCTTAACTATCGTTTAAAAAATCGGCCCATAGAAATCCCCGGGTTTTTTGACACCCGGGTCTAGCCCGGCTCTGAAAAATCCCTCCTGAGGCCCTGTGCCCGTGAACAGTACTCAAATTTTGTGATGGGGACCTAAATTAAGCCCTCCAAAAACGGTTCGAGCTCGGAGGGGATTATTACACCGCGTTTTTAACAGGTGTGGACAGATAAAACCCGGGTTCGACACGGGTTTTTTATGTAGTGTAACAAGGGCTTATAGCTAAGGTTACACCTGTTGAAAATACCCGTGTTTTTCCAGACCCGTGTCAAACCCGTGTGTACGAAAATCCCGGCGAGAGGTCACACTGCTACATTGTAGCAAAGTAGCCCGGCGACAGTTGCGCTGCAAACATTGACTCTTCGGTCATTTCTGAATTGGCACACATTGTCGGAGGCGCGAAAACGACGTCACTTAATGGCTGCGCCATCTGTCGCCGTGCGAAGAACTAACGAAAACACGAGGATTTCGAAAAGCACGGCGAGATTGCCGTGTCTCAAAAAACCCGTGTTTTTCAGACAGGGGTTTCTTGAAGCCCGGCAATTCATAGGTGTGACCGCAAAAAACCCGGCGATTTTATGTAGTGTAACCACAGCTTATAGATCGACCTTAAAGGAGCTCGACGTCCAAGTTGTAAACAAACTGGTTTGTTTACAAACAGAGGCCAGCAAACTAGTTTTATTTATTCGTGAAGGTGGCAGCACCAGTACGCCCCGTGATCGTTAGACTAGTGCCCGGCCCAATGCAACTCACTCACGATATTCACGTCAGTACATATCATCGGCAATAGGTGGCAGCACCGCAGGCGTCGCGTGGATAGAGAACCAGTGAGTGAGTGTTTACAACTTGGACGTCCAGCTCAAGCTAGGAATCCACTGCCGATTTTCTGCGTTGCGACTTGCTTTGCAACCTGCTACCTGCTACGATCGCAAGGAACTGACACCTGTCGTCGACCGATTGCCGACTGAAATTGACCACATGTTCGCCATTGGTGGAAATCACGTCTAGCGAGTCCACTAGGGCGATCGAGTGCCCAGATGCAACGCAACCCTGCTGCAAAGCAAGTCGCAACGCAAAATCAGCTTGAAAATTGTATTCCTTGTATTCCTAGCTTTATCCATACCCGCGTTTTCCGAGCGGTGCGCTTTTCAAAGGTTTTGGAGAGTCCTTCCATGTTCAACAATACTTGGCGGATCAATAGGAGCTGTCAGTGAGTTGACCAGGTGTCACAACGGCCCAATTCAATGCATTGGCTATAGCGGATCGATTCATTTTTGATATAGCACCAATCACGTGCATTCTCCTGTGTATTGGTATGCTACATGTAGAACTTCGGTGTCATCCTGTATTCCCTGCAATAAGTGGCCTCGGCGGGAAATCAAATTACGCGAGATCATTGATTATACATGTTGGGTAGTTAAAGCTGAACTTAAAGGGCCTCTAGAGGCAGCTTTTTAGTGCATATATGGATGTGATTAACAGAGAATTGATGGCATGAGGATTCAACTTCTTGGGCATAATTTTTGAAGTAAAATTTCATCAATGTCAAAATATGATCCACAATTCAAGAGTTCGTGGTTACTTGCGCCACCTGTTGTATAGTCGCAGTACTGTTAGTAGCCCAATAGCAAGCTGCCTCAAGAGTCCCTTTAATAGATATAAACCCCAAGCGGCAGAGGTAGAAATTACGAACAGCCATCCTGTAAAAAATGGAATAGTCCCCGCGGATAAATTTTACCAATGCCATCGGCAATTTCGATTTTACCACAGAAAAGGGTAATATTTGCTCAAAAGCGCAGGTCAATATTACCATCCGTGTATTCTCAGGCACCTTCCTTACTATAGGGGGTAATGTTTACCTGGAACCGTGGGTAAAACTGGGGACAAGCTTACTACCAATTTACCTACGGGAATATAGGTAGTAAGCTTGTCCCCAGTTTTACCCACGGTTCCAGGTAAACATTACCTCCAATAATAAGGAAGGCGCTTGAGAATACCCACGGATAGGTAATACTGACCGGCGCTTTTGAGCAAATATTACCCATTGGTAAAATTTACCCGCGGGGACTATTCCATTTTTTACAGGCACTTCCAAACTACCTCTGAAAACGATACACCCTCTCGGACGGTCACAGTTGGTTTCACTTGCCACCAGGCTCCTGAACTGTAAAGATCTCAGCACAGCTGCCAAATGAGAAAAAACGAAAAATAATCTGTGATGGCACCGAGATTCGAACCCACAACCCACTGATCGATTCGCCAACCTCTTTCCGTACACGCCACAAAGACTGCTTGCCTTGCATGAGGACAATTCCGATCGCTTTATTTCCTCATGGAGATCTTCAAAACCACAGCGGCTTTATTGTAGGTCGGTGTCGGTGTACGCAAGTAGTCACATTGTGGCGCAATAGAAAGAAGTTGGCGAATCGATCATAGGGTTATGGGTTCGAATCGCGCTACCATAACGTATTATTTTTCTTTTTTTTCTCATTTGGCAGCCGTGCTGAGATCCTTCCTCATCAGGAACGTGGTGGCAAGTGAAACCAACTGTGACCGTCCGAGAGGGTGTATCGCACACTTGACACTAGATGGCGTTATCTTCTATAACACCACTAGCGCAGGTGCTAGGTTTCCATCTTGAAAGTAGTGCAGATTACTACATTTTGGTAAAGGTTTTTAACAATCGTGAACAGGCCAGCCGTGTCACCGCCAACCCAGTGGCATCTACGCTGGATGATAGATGATGTTGAAAAGTGGTGCTGTTGGGTTCCAGGCGAATATTTTCAGACTAAAAGGACTTCGTGTTGATAACAAGTGGTATTAGAAATGAACTGAATACTAATTAGAAAGAATTGTGCGATTAGGCCGACCGAACTATTTCTACATGCGCGCCGGCAAAATCCAAAATGGCGGCCTTCCACCTACGCTAGTGGTGAAATGAGGCACGATATTTCGCCACTAGTGTCAAGTGTGGGTGTATCGTTTTCAGCGGTAGTTTGGAAGTGCCTTGTGGCTGTTCGTAATTTCGACCTCTGCCGCTTGGGGTTGATATCTATTAAGTTCAGCTTTAACATGGTCAATGGGGAAATTAAAAGCCTCGGGTTGAATAGGCCTGATTTTGAGTTGGTGTCGTAATGGACATAGGCCTACCAGGCGTGCGTAACAGAAAAGAGATCAGGTGTTACGTCATTTACGCCGAAAGAAAAATGAAATAAATTACCGCCATTCATTCATGAAGGAACTAGGCTTAGAAATCTGACAATAGCCAATTGCCACCAGACGCCATGTCTCATTTATTCGTGATTTCTACATAGGCTGGTGATATTTACCCGGCAGCCGGGTACGCAGTAGTGAAAAAAACGTCTTGTTTGCCCGGCCGCCGGTTACGCACTGAGAAAAATATGTCTTGCTTGTCCGGCTGCCGTTTACGCAATGAGGAAATCCGTCTGGCTTACCCGGCTGCCGGTCACGGAGTGACAGCTTTTGTCGTTATTTTAACGGCAATTGCCGGGTAAAGAACGCATAAAATTTTCCTTCGGTAACCGGCTGAGGGTCAATATAAACATGGAACGTAAAACTGGCGCATGTGGCTTGCCGGGTGTAAAAGTAGGCTAATAATATTCCTTATCATGGCATTAGTTACTTATTCGTTGACACATTCTTGCTGAGTTGGGAATCTGATGGGAAATTAAGGATGTGTTCCTCGGAAACGGATTTTCGGCAAAGAAAAAGGACCCAACAGTACTGATCTGAAGTGTCTCATTAGGATATACGAATGAAATCTTTGTCCCAGATAAACGGCATCGCCTCTCCGGCCGCCATTTTCCCACTAATGTGAATTATGTGAATAAAGTCCCATCAGAAACAGAGGAATCCGGCAACCGTCGGTGAAACAGCAGCCGGTTAAACAAATGATTTTTTGTCCACTGCTTGACCGGCAGCCGGGTAAATACGACCGGCAGCCGGGTACATGTAAATAGTCACTTCGTTCTACATTACGTATTTAAAGGACTTCCAATTAGGGAGGTTGAGATCAGCGACTTATCACGGATCCTTTACGTACACCTATCGAAATGTACACAAAATTTGTCCTCGTTGTACAGAATTCTATCTGTACTATACCGGTACGTATAAGGATCAGTGATAAGTCGCTGATCTCAACCTCACTATTGCGATATAAGGTGACCGTAAGGGACCACACCACCGTCTCAAAATCGTGTCAGTGGATTGGCTGCTTTTAAGGGGCAGCTGTTGTTGTACATTTTTATATTGCTTGGATTCAGGCCCCTCTGAGAAATGCAATAAAGACATCTACAGTTGACTGTTTTTATGGTCCAATGTGATCACTGTGCTTTATAGAAACAGAAAATGAGCAAAGTCCCAAGAATTACAGCTTAATTACATTACCTAATCAAAAACAAAGAAATTCACCAAACATGAAAAACAGCTACAATTTTCTCAGAGAAGAAGCATGTAAAATAACACATTCAGGGACTGGCAGCAATGTCACAAACCCATAGAACCTGGGGTGGCAGGGATGTCTTGATCTGCACTCATATACACCATACGCACTCGGTGTTGGAGAATGTATGATTACACTACAATGCACGTAGTAGCATGCGTGGTTTACCAAGTCGTCAATAGAAGTCTCCCTTAACGCAGGTAGGTGTAACGCAGGATTGGGAAGCAATACTGTGGTCCTTTAATTGAAAGCCAGAATGTTTTAAACATTAGAATTAGAAAGCTCAGTAAGATGCACATCTAATCGAAAGCCATGTTTTATTTTGTTCATAATCAAACTGTACAACAAATATAGGTCATATTCGAACACACTAGTACATGTTGTGGCATGACTCCTGCTGCTCCTGTATCCATCACGACTGATGTTGACTGCAAGTACATGTACAATGCAATATAGCTGGTGCAGTTGAAGAAGGTTTAGTTTGCGAACAATGTTTGAAGTGATGTCTTCATTGTCGAGCATCAAGGATGGTGGAGCTAGACAATGGCACTTAGTAGCCTTCATGAAATAGCATGATGGATCTTTTGGCACATTCCGTTCGTTTTTGAAAACTGGTTATTTTCATCCTGTAAAGAGAGAAGGAATGTGGTATGAGTACGAGGGAATAGGTACGGTATGAGTAATTTCCACATGACTTGCTTTGACACAAGAAAAAGAGCACAGTGATGCGTTGATAGCATAGCAGTTAGTGCACTGCAATACATCATGTACACAAAGAGTACAGATGATAAAAGCACTTCACAGATTACATGTGTCAACTTACCCTTTAAATAATCTAGGCCTAGCGAGTCTTTAAATATTAGCA
The DNA here is from genome assembly GCA_002633025.1 of Notospermus geniculatus. Classification (NCBI taxonomy): domain Eukaryota; kingdom Metazoa; phylum Nemertea; class Pilidiophora; order Heteronemertea; family Lineidae; genus Notospermus; species Notospermus geniculatus. Next base: position 87,172 of record NMRB01001076.1, on the reverse strand, counting down.
GCAGCTGCTTGACACTTACTGAAAAAGAAAGACACAAACAATTAACCCTTTCGGTACACAGAATGGGTCTACTAGGCTGTGATAGTAGGTCCTAGGCCCATTGTATCTACTCCAATGTCACACAGGCCAGGCATTTGATTGATGGACATTGCACGAACTGACTACACAGTGCTGCCATCTTTAGTAGGCCTACCGTAGCGTAGGCGTAGGCCTAGCCTAGACCGTGGGAGGCCCAGCATGCCCAGGCTAGGCCCAGCATGCCCAGGCTAGCACTTTAGGCCTAGGCCTAATATGCTAGCCTAAGGGCCTAGGCCTATAGCCTATAGTCCTAGGGCCTAAGCTAGGCCCTGGCCCTAGCCTAGGCAAGTCAAATGATAGGCCTAGGGTAGGGAGGCCTAATAAGCATAGGGAGGCGCCTTAGCTTCACTGGGGCTAGGCCTACCGACGCCTGCCCTACCGAAAGGCGAGGCATCGGCCTACAAACACAATGACAATCGATGTCAATAATGGTAGGCCTCAATGCACACAGCATGCACACTGCATGCACTGATGATGACCGACATGACAGACAGGCCGCCGTCGTGACGTGAGCTGGCCAGTCGAGTCAGCCGACGGCCGGCCCATCAGTGCCACAAATCACGCTCTGAATATTTAGGCCTATACGAATTAACATGACTTGGTTAACACTGTAGCTACCGGGTATATCATTTCATATGGCCCTGTCACACCTTGACGATTTAGCCAGCGTATGCCCGACGTGATCATTTTGATGGCATACGTTGAACTATCGACGTTTTTTTCAATTTTGGGCGTATACATGGCGTATTCATAACGAGTTCGACGTATACATAACGTATTAGTAACTTATATAGAACGTTTCGACAACTTATAGATAACTTATACCGGTACCAACGAATGCGTAGCATGTTGTCGGCGTTCACAAAGTATGCCAAACGCGAGTCTAACTTGTGCATAGCGCACGGCAGCGTATTGCAAACGATCACGTATGTCGTAGCCTTTAAAAAGACTTTGTGTGATCATATGATCACACACTGCACAAAAGTATTGCAACATCGGTTTTTTCTGGATTCCTCTTATGCCTTTACTACTTTCACATCTATTTTCAAATATATATAGGCCTATGGGGGGGGGGGGCTACCTATGGCAAAACATACTGTTGGCCATATGTACTGAAAAAATATCATTGCTAATAGAAATATCAAGTTATGAAAAGGAAATATATAAAACCGTGAAACTGTCAAAATCTTCATGTGATACTGCACTCTTCGTTTTCACGGCAATGAAGCCTAGCTGATGATGAGCAAGGAGTTACAAGGAAAAAATTGAAAACTATCAACTGTGAACGAAGATTATCGAAAACTATCAAAAACTAAAAAAATGAGATTACACTGCTTATGAAAACCTGCCATCGCATGTTTCTCAGTCATGCCAGTTTCATCCAGTGAAAGGCCACCCTGTCAAGAAAACTTAACTTTGCTAAAAATAATGATTTTTGACAAAACTGGTCAATTTTTTATATCAAATAACTCGAAAATGATACGAATTTTCAACACAATATTTTTCTGTTGTCTTCATTTTGTAAAAATCTATTAGTCTTGTACTTCAAAATTGTCGATATATCAAATGGGTGATATTCTGATATTCCCTTGAGAGACCCACTTTTCCTTAGAACTTTTCGAAGCAACAGGCTTGTTACACCTAAAAGTATCGCATCTACATTTGGGAATCAAACATTGATGATTGACTACCGAGCAATTGAGAAAAAAAACTATGTTGCAATACATTTGTGCAGTGTGTGTAGCAAGAATGTTTTGACCTTGCGATTTTGACAATAATCATATAAGGGGTACCCTGGAACTCGAGGCTTGCCATGGAACTATTCTTCTGGTACATTCGCCCAGGTGAGCACATGATCCATGAACCATTTCATTAGGTACCAATTGCCCTAAACGCTGCCAAGAAGGAAGCAATTCGTCCGCGACTCGGAACAAAAAGAGCTGTCGAATTCAAAGAATTTTATAGGGATAATGTCCATAAAAGGAGGGCTTGGCCATTGAACAACTGATAGTGACCCTGCTGACATATCGTGAAGCAGGAGTTTAATGAGTTTGTAACCTATGTTTATTAGTGCCTATACGTCCGCACACTCGCCGTGGCAGAGCTTGCATAATCCCATCTAATACACACTGTCGGTATAGACCAGGTGGACTCCTCCTTTGTAGAGTCCTCATAATCATAAGTCTTTAGGTCGGTTTTAACGTTGGCTCGTGGAGGATACCTAATAGGTATCTTTCAGGGAACGCTACGTATAGTACGTAATTACCTACGACTACCTTGCCTAACCTAACCCAACTCCACACCTGACTGGCTGGCCAGTCGAGGGAGCTCTCATGAATAATTATTGATTATTCATTATACTTGTCTGCCGACTAAACGGCAACCTGACTCATGTTGACTATGTATACCGTCTACAAAAAGAGGGTGCGCGATTTGTATTAGAGAGACAGCATTTAGAATTAAAAGTTGTCAGATGGCGACGAACATGCGCCAAAACTATTACGAAATTGTTGCGGTGAACATTCCATGCATTGCTGATCAAATTTGTGCCACCACCGCGCCGTCTGGCGATAATGCCACAAATCTTTCTCTTCCTGGCCCATTGCCTGTCGCGGACGTCGTTGTCGCTCAGGCCGTTTTCACTACACTACTGTGGTTTGTACGCGCGCAAAAGTACTTCAAAATTAATTGTTCCGGCAAATTAAATTACTATTCCCTTTCGGGGATAATAACTACCCCTTTCTTAGCCACAGCTCGTGTCCAAATATGGACATTGGTCATTGCGGCAATACCAGGCGGAGGTCAGCGGCGCCTGGCTGGGAGGAGGAGTTTCAATAGGGCAGTGGCCAATCAGGCTTCACATCTGACTACGTTCATTGAGGATGTAGACTACGCAAAACATTCTCCAACGGAGCAGTTATATCCATACATGTCATGGGCACAGTACGGCACTATTTACAAACAACCTGTTATTGGAGAATACGTCACCGTATAAGTAATAACCTTATGGCCCTGTCACACCTTGACGATTTAGCCAGCGTTTGCCCGACGTGATCATTTTGATGGCATACGTTGAACAATCGACTTTTTTTTCAATTATGGGCGTATACATAGCGTATTCATAACGAGTTCCACGTATACATAACGTATTAGTAACTTATATAGAACGTTTCGACAACTTATAGATAACTTATACCAACGAATGCGTAGCGTGTTTCCGGCGTTCACAACGTATGCCAAACGCGAGTCTAACTTGTGCATACGGCACGACAGCGTATTGCCAACGATCACGTGTCGTAGCCTTTAAAAAGACTTTGTGTGATCATGTATGATCACACAAAAGTATTGCAACATCGGTTATTTTTCTGGATTCCTCTTATGCCTTTACTACTTTTACATCTGTTTTGATAAATAAAAAGGCAATTTCCAGAGTGTTTGCGAATTTTCGACCCCAACTGGGGTCTTCTTCAGGCTGGTACTTTACAATCCGAAACTCTAGAACAGACTGAGCTGAAACCCAAATGTAGATATGAAGTATCCCATCCAAACAGGACGTGACAGCAATTAAGGAAAGAAAAGAGTACAAGCCCCAAAAGGTGGTTGCTCAACTTAACAAAATGTAATTAGTGAATGTAAGGCTTGACTAGGCTGAAGGGAATGGGTATAATATAGCTTGGAGGAATTAAACTAACAGTATAATTATACTAACAGTACAATACCCCCAAGACTATAGTAAGAGTAATTTATATTAAACAAATGTATGAGGAAGTGATAACAAATTAGGCCTAGAAAAAGAAATGAAGAGCAAGATAATAAGAAATGAAGGGGCAACAGTAAAGAAAGGAAGCCTAGGTGAACAGCACCTACAAAACCTGGCAAACGAAAATTTAGAAACAGACCATGGAAGGAGACAAAGGCCTAAAAAGAGGAACCCGGTCCTCCAAGGAAAAGGGTCTACTAAAGGGAAAAGGGGGGTTGCAAAGCACTGACCAGCGAACAAAATAGGAGAAGAGCAATGGAAGACAAGGCCTAGAAAAAGGACCCCTGTCCCCCAGCCCGAGCTACAGTCTTCCAAAGCAAATAGGAGAAGAGCAATGGAATACAAGGCCTAGAAAAAGGACCCCTGTCCCCCGGCACGAGGTACAGTGTTCCAAAGCAACGACCCTATTAAAAGAAAAAAGGGGGGAAGGGACCCCATGCCAAATCTTTTTTGGCCCTGACACTAAGGGGAAGCTGCGAGGTTATCAGAAACTCAGCACCTGGTGGTGAGGCCTGAGGGGGTGATAGTTTTAAGGGTCAACATCCACCGTAACTCCGTCCTGAGGAGGGTCGTCTCATCTGGACATGTCTCCAGAATGGTGAACATCAGGTGTGTCATCCGCAGACTTTAGTTTTATTATGTCCCAGATCGATGGAAATACCACCACGTAAAAACTGCAAGATACAACAGGAATTGCCATAAGACAACAGACAATGACATTACAGATCATGTGGGTTAAAGGTTGCCTAAAGAACAGTATTGTGGGATAACCTACACTGACACACCAAGTTGGCAGTTACATGCAGCTCATACCATGGCACTCACTGCATGCTGCTGCCACCTGGTGCATTACACGAACACCAACATCGAGATGGCTTCGTAGAAATTCGCCTTACAAAAACCTCATTTTACAGTGCATCTTTTTTCTGCGCTTTATTTCAGCACAGTTCTAGTTGTTCTATAAACACTATACATCATATTTACCTCTATCCAGTCGTCGGGGAAAGTCAAGAGCAAAAATACGAACGGCTAAAAGCCGGGATGCCACGAGGGGCAACCGCGTGTAAAAATGTCAAGTATTGGGCGGAAATACAGTGGCGCCCCCAAGGCGACCGAAACGGCGGGAAAGAGAAAAACACCAGATCATAATTGCGGCATGGGTGGGCCGCTACACATAGGTTCAAGGCACGTTACTAATAGGTTGGAAAAACATTTTGGGTACGCTAGAAATTATCTCGACGTATTTAGACTTATGAGTAACTTACGAATAACGTGTGTGAACGGGTGTCAACGATCGCATAACGTATGGCCCACGTATGCGGGACGTATGAACCATACGCTGGCATACGTCGAAAAATTTTGTGCATGCACAAAATTGCACAAAATTTTTCGACGACCTCGACGTACTACGACGTATGCTGGCGTGCTTCAGCGTGCTTTTAACTTATACAGAACTTACCCATAACTTATTCGACGTACGCCAGCGTATTAGTCAAATTTTTTATACGTTAGCATACGCTGGCTAAATCGTCAAGGTGTGACAGGGCCATTAGCTTACGTAGCGTTCCGTGAAAGATACCTATTTAGACTTACGAGTAACTTACAAATAACGTGTGTGAACGGGTGTCAACGATCGCATAACGTATGGCCCGCGTATGCGTGACGTATGAACCATACGCTGGCATACGTCGAAAAATTTTGTGCATGCACAAAATTTTTCGACGAACTCGACGTACTACGACGTATGCCGACGTATGCCATCAAAATTTTACTGTTTATTGTGGTCAAATCACCTCAAGAATCAATAGGGTTCTGTGTGATACGCATAAGAACCATTCCTGACAGTTTCGCCGCGAAACATGTTGAATTTCGTCAGTTATCCTGCGGAATGCACAGATTGGATGGAGAGGAGAGAGATCGAGAGAAATTCAGTGAAAACAAGGAAGACCACCCCATTGGGGTGGGGCGGTCTTAAAAATGCATCTGAGAGGATCTAGATTTTTAATTTTGTTCCGGGGAGGACCCCCAGCCCCGCCTCCCAGATCAATTAAATTTGCCCCCAGGCCATAAAAGCTAGCTATGCCCCTGACGCCGTCTGCCATTCACTGTTGTTTGCTGTCCTTGAAAGTTCAACATTGTCTCCAGTGAGGATGGCTAAGCCACGGCCTGGACAGAATCGGTTCGGACACAAATGGTTTTTGTCTGTGGTTTTATAGCATGAAATAAAAAAAATTAAACTTCTTGGCGATATGATGCCGATTCGAAGAAATGAGCCAGTACCACTCCACTCAGGAAGCAAACAGCACCTTGTCACTAGCGCCAATAGATAGCTAATTGTTCCTTCTCGCTTGGTTTTATCACTTTATGCCGTGTAAAAGGGTTTATCTGTTCGCAAACAGGAAATGCGTCGATGTCTACGACGTTTTACAGCACCCAGGTTTTACGGCTATACTTAAGCATGGGGACAAAGTACGCGAAGATTCCTAGGGCGAGAGTGGTCGCGGTATTATTAATTATGATAATATCCTCGCCAAGGCCACTCTCCCACGCACGAGTGCAGCCGTTCTGCCGTCTTCGACGATGTTATATGGCGAACGCTGCTCAGAAGAATGCTCGGTTCCCCCTCCTTCGAAATAGGCTTGCCACGCGTGCGCGGGCAAGCCTAAAAAGCGTTATTTCTCCCTTGGCCATCACCGATGCTTCAAGCCAAGCGGGCACAATGCCATTAATGGCACTATTTTTCCAACAGGCGGTACATCGTCCTATCGTCAGTCGGCAGAACACAATCTCCCAGGTGAAGCCAAATTGAGGGGCAGAAAGGCGCGTAGGTAAAGCAACAGTGTGCCCCAAGAAATAAGGGACCGGTGAACAATATGGAGTGTTCCGACATTGGAATGGAACCGCAGATTTTCACGTATCATACTGTATGTTTGGGGCCTCGGTTCGCCAGCAACGTGGCAGATGATTGTTTTAAACTATTTACCTTCTTCTGCTTCGGGCGATGCATAAGCAATCGCCAGTATTACCACCAAGAAGAGGATGATAGCCAGTTTCATCTTGTTCAATGGTGAGAAGCTGAAAAATTGAGGGAAGTCCAAATAAAAAAATTGGAAAGTGGAAAACGAATGAACTCAATCGCAAGTTTGTCTCTGTTTTTTTAGTACAGGTAATTACTTTCAACATTCAATGTATATCTCAAGGAAATGAAGTAAAGTGATAGCCTATCGCTCCGCGCTGTCATCATAACAGTAACCTATATTATCATCCTGAGAATATCAGGCGTTCTTACTGCTCGCTCCCTTCGTCACCGCAGACAAACCCCTGAGAGATTTCGCTTGATTTGCTGGAGTACTTGGCGCCTGAGAAAATGCGCCCAATCAGCGAACGCCATTTCTGAGTCACCTTAAGATGACAGTCATTACACGTAGATTGTACCGTAGTGTCACGCACAACACAGTGCTGAAATACCTCAGCTTCCCCACCTCAGCCTAACTAGAGATCAGTTACACGTATACATGTATAGCGGCCCTTGTAATATTCACAGCCAAGCAGCTGACACGGCTGACCTAGTTATGCCAGGCAATTAACCTATCCTACACTGCTGGATTCAATCTAAGTTGAGTTCAGCCTATCCTACATTCATCGCACAGAATGTATATCATTCTCAGGCCACACGTCGCGAAACTGGAGTTTATTTCATGTTCAGACCTGCTGGGTCAGCTTTGTTACCTGCGTAGTTCATGTTAACAATCACTGGCCAACTTAGGATGAGATGGTGGGGATGAACATTTGCTGGAATGGCTTTGATACTCCACCGATTCAGGCGAAATCTCTCAGGGGTTTGTGTGCGGCGACGAAGGTAGCGAGCATTAAGAACGCCTGATATTCTCAGGATGTATATTATAGTCTATGGCGTTTTCTGTAATTTACACAAACTCCTCCGAAACTGCTCAACGACTGTCTTTCATTTTTCACAGTATGCAAGTGTTCACCTTAAAGTTGTGTTCGGCATCATTCAATGTACGTTAGGAGCGATAACATCCACATAAATCACCCCTTTTTTCGCCTTTTTCCACCCAGAAAAAGACGACCGGGTCGCCTTGGAGCGTCACGGTAAGGTCCATGCGTGACAGATGCGATCACATTGCCATATTGACATGTCTTCACATCGCCTTCCAATCGCAGCGGTTGAGCGAAGACAGATATCAGCCGGTGTAATATCTGCCAGTGTTCCCCACCTGTGAGTTTCCCATCCTATTGTCTGACGGAATAAGCGGCGACTTGACAATAGGCATGATGGGGACACAGAAAAACATGTCGACTACCTGCCAGCATTTCCCAAACAATAAGGGGACACACTGACCCAGAGAAACACTAGCAGATATAACACCAGCGTGCACACTATAGTCTTGGTTTACATAAAATCCTTGGCCTTTTCGCGGTCACACCTACGAATTGATTCGCCGGGCTTCAAGAAACTCGTTTCTGAAAAACACAGGTTTTTGAAACACGGCAAGCTCGCCGTGTTCTTCGAAGTCAGGGTCTAGTGAGGGGAAATCCATGTAGTGTTACCTCAAAATCTCCGTGCTTTCGTTAGTTCTTAGCACGGCTACAGATGGCGCACCATTAACTGACCTCCTTTTCGCGCCTCCAACAATGTGTGCTAATACAGAAATGACCGGAGAGTCAGTGCATGCAGCGCACCTGTCGCCGGGCTACTTAACTACAATGTAGTAGTGTGACCTCTCGCCGGGCTTTTCGTACACACGGGTTTGACACGGGTCTGGAAAAATAAAACATGTCCAAATACCATAAAAGTACAAGTTATATGACGAAATTAAGGCACCTGCGGAGTCTATCAGTCGAAAGGAATTGAATGAGATGCATCCAAGAATGCACTAATTAGCTAATAAGCTGAAGTAAAACACTACTTGTCGGAACACTTTCCCAAGAAATGTTACATTTTGAAGATCAAACAACATGCTGATCATAAAAATTCGTGTTTTTTCCTACCCAGTCCACCCCTTCTGATTGCAATATTTTCAACAGATAAATGTGTGAAGACTAGTGTGTGAATTCCATGAATGCTGCCAGATTATACAAAACAGGGCGGCCATGACACTTTGGGGTTTTACTTCCTGGAACTATTTCAATGTCCTGAGTGCGTATGGTGTATATGAAGTGCAGATCAAGACACCCTTGCCACCCCAGGTTCTATGGGTTTGTGACATTGCTGCCAGTTCCTGAATGTGTTATTTTACATGCTTCTTCTCTGAGAAAATTGTACTTGTTTTTCACGTTTGGTGAATTTCTTTGTTTTTGATTGGGTAATGTAATTAAGCTGCAATTCTTGGGGCTGTGGTCATTTTCTGTTTCTATATAAGTAAAGTGATCACATTGGACCATAAAAACAGTCAAGTGGAGGTGTCTTTATTGCATTTCTCGGAGGGGCCTGGATCCAAGCAATATAAAAATGTAAAACAACAGCTTCCCCTTAAAAGCAGCCAATCCACCGATTTTGGCTTGAGACGGTGGTGTGGTCCCTTACGGTCATCTTGTATGGCAATGGGGCTATCCAGGGAAAACTACACCACCAGGTGGCTCTTCTGCACCAAAAGTCCTAGTGTCACTGTTTGCAACATGGCAGAGTATGGAAAGTGGACTGTTCAGAAACTTAAAAATAGAGTTATCAGAGGAGCGTCACTTACAGGCAGAAAAAGTGATCTAATCATTTACAACCTCAGATGTCCCCATCATTGATGTAATCATCGAATCAGATTTGATATTTTGTCCACCACACAATTATCTGATGGCACAAATCGGCTCCTATAACCAGTTAACACCTGGAGCAATAGAAACAAGTTCTACCCTTTGGTTTTTATACCCTAGAAATCAAATGAGCTGATTATTTTTGACCTGAGATGTTTGGGTCATGGTGATATAGACGTTCAATATCACGAAATTTGATATTAGTTAGTTTAAGAAGATTTATTGAAGAAAGTAAATTAAATACAATATATAAAAGTGTCAGGGCCTAGGCCGAGGCATTATAAGGCCCTGACATACAGAAATTAAATAAATACAGAGTGATGACCGACGGTACAGGTGTACCAAATGAAGAATACAACTCAAAGATAGCCATAATTAATAGTACACAAAAAGTAGACACAAAATAATGGATAGTGTGTCACCAGGAACAATGAGGAGGAGTCGGTGACCCGAGCCAGAAAAGAAAGGGAAAAGAAACTAATGGAGGGCAGAATGGCAAGAGAAATAGATGGCTGAGGAAGATCAATTCAGGATTGATTTGGAAGCTCGAATAAATTCTGCCGTAATTTCTAAAAGTGATTTATTAACTGCAAGGGGGAAATAGTCAAGGCCAAAAAGGAGGGCGTTGATTTTATCCCTAGTACTGAGGTTATTGAGAGTCCGGATGTCGAATGAGGGGGTAAGATACAATGACTGAAAGAAGAGATCGCGGGAGATATTTATTAATGGACACTGGAATAAAACGTGGGATGTTGTCTGATGACGGGCGCCACATGGACAGCTTGGATTCGGGGTATTGGTGAAATTATGAGAGAAAAAGTGGCTACGAAAGATTAAGTCACATCTACAGCGATTAAGACTTATCTCTTGTTCACGATTTAGACTAAGTTTAGTAGAAGGAAAATGATTGTAGTTAGTATTGATATGACGACGTACGTTATATTTGAATGAGTTGCGGGTCTGTCGCTCTCTGACAAAAGTAGGAATAGTATCCCACAGCTTAATACAACTTGGTATTGTTGAACGTGCGAGATATTGAGGCAATATAGGTAACCTGTACCGGTTAGGATTGCGCAGACGTCCATCCAATGCCGGATTTCGAAAGGAGTAGAAGAGATTTTGTATAAATGGTGGAGCCAGCCCCATTTCATTTTCATACATTAATACAAGATTTTTCTCTCGACGTCTCTCTGACAGGCTCATCCAACCAAGACATTTTAAAACCTTTGACGTGTTTGAACCGTGAATACATCCACTAACAATTAAGGCACCCCTATAGTGAATCCTGTCTAGTTTAGTCAACAATTCCTGGCTGGCTGCATCAAAGAGTATCGAACCATATTCTAAATGGGGTAAAATAAATGAGAAATATACTTGTTGTAGGTGCTTAGACTTTACTGAATGTGTTAATAGTGAAATAGGGTTCAATTTGATCTGATATTTTGAGATAACTTGACACATTGTCAACTGATCAACATGAAACAAGTCTTAATTCATGCCTGCTTATCCAAGGACAGGATGTGGTAAAATTCTCAGCCTCATGTGTCCGGGTGATTGAGATATCATGAGATTTTGATATTTTCAAACTTGACAATTTGCAATATCTCTGCCCGTGGTTGAGGTAGAGACATGATATCACCCATACTTAGGTTATTGAGCATGCCCATTTTGATTATGTAATGACCTTGGTGATCAGGTCAAGGTCAAACTTGATAATTTGGAATGTCTCCATCTGTGGCAGCACTAAAAGTTTGATAACACCCATATTTAGGTTATTTAGGGTGCCAATTTCGATTATGTAATAACCCTGATGATCATAGGTCAAGGTCAAGGTCAGAGGTCAAGGTCAAACTTCACAAAGAACTGATAAACAATGAAATTCAATGAACAGAAAATGGATAGTAAAACTTATAGTACAGCAGAGACCCCTATTATCGAGAGGTTGAACTATATTCTGGATACCCCCATAGGAAGTCCTTTGACTACGTAATGTAGAAACCACGGATAAATGAAACATGACGTCTGGTGGCAATTGGCAATTAGATTTCTAAGCCGGGTTCCTTCATGAATGAATGGCGGTAATTTATTTCATTTTTCTTTCGTTGTAAATGACGTAACATCTGATCTTTTTTCTGTTACGCACGCCTGGTAGGTCTATGTCCATTACGACACCAACTCAAAATCAGGCCTATTCAACCCGAGGCTTTTAAATTCCCCATTGACCATGTTGACTCCCCAACATGTATAATCAATGATCTCGCGTGAATTTGATTTCCCGCCGCGGCAACTTATTGCAGGGAATACAGTATGGCACCGAAGTTCTAGCAGACCAATACACAGGAGAATGCACGTGATTGGTGCTAGGCCTATATCAAGAATGAATCGATCCGCTATAGCCAATGCATTGAATTGGGCCGTTGTGACACCTGGTCAACTCACTGACAGCTCCTATTGATCCGCCAAGTATTGTTGAACATGGAAGGACTCTCCAAAACCTTTGAAAAGCGCATCGCACACTGCCAACGGCGGCTGAAAACGCGGGTGTTGATAAAGCTAGGAATCGAATCCACCATTGATTTTCCAGCTGATTTTGCGTTGCGACTTGCTTTGCAACTGGGCCCTCGATCGCCGTAGTGATTTCGACCAATGGCGAAGATGTGGTCAATTTCAGTCGGCAATCGGTCGACGACCGGTGTCAGTTCCTTGCGATCGTAGCAGGTAGCAGGTTGGAAAGCACGTCGCAACGCAGAAACTCAGCAGTGGATTCCTCCTTAAAGCTGAACTGCATGAACAAAAACTGGAGATCCGAGCACTAAAAAAAGACCACCACGCCACGGTGGTGGCCAAGAGAAATGCAAACGACCATAAGGCACTTTCAAAACACCTCCGAAACATGATAGACTACCAGGCTATTTGGTGGCGCCACTGTATTCACACTGAGTCAGTCAATAGAGCAACATCAAGACATGGCATCCAGTGACTTCAGCAGGTCGAAGGCATTAGGTTCTACCGAACCAGAGACTAATCTCGATCACTATTCTATAGTATTCACGTCTTGTTGACATTTATGGTGTTACCAAAGCACCAGTTGAAAACGTTTATGCATTCAAAAACAATACAACACTCATTTGACGCATATCAACGTCATCAGATATCATTATGTATAGGTTGAGGATAATTCTTATTTTATCCCTTTGGTCATAATTACCGCAATCAATTAAATATTC
>NMRB01001076.1:0-38422 GCA_002633025.1 Notospermus geniculatus | reverse complement strand
TTGTATGATGAAGTATGATGGAGAAAGGATAATGTTGGATGATGTTCAAGTTTGTTGGGAAAACCGTCCACACGATCATACATTTGTGCCTGAACATCATCACACATTTTTTTTTGGATCTTTTGCATTGGCAAGATGAAACATGCAGCTAAAAATTTGAACATCATCATACATGTTCAGGTTTGTTGAGAAAACAGTCCACACGATCATACATTTCGTCGTGAACATCATCACACAAATTTGAACATCATCATACATGTTGGTTGCTGTTCAAGTTTGTTGGGAAAACAGCCTACACAATCAAATATCTGTCCATGAACATCATCATACAAATGTTTGATGATGTTTTGAACAAATGTATGATCGTGTAGACAGGCCTTTACACCTCGGAGGTAACTAAGTACAAGTGAGGGTTAAGTCGTTTATGAGAAACTAACGGTGAGAGAAATGAAAAATCGACAATTCTGTCCATATCTGATATCCCACAGTTTCTTCTCTTTACACAAATTTATGAGCTCACATTGGCAATTGGGAGTCTGTCCTCAGGGCTAACGGCTGTTATATTATCCTTTAGTTCAGTTTACCCGTTGCTTATTGGCAACCCTGGGCGTCTGTTACAGTCTTTGTTATCTGAAACACAGCCGACAGCAGCCCATTTTCGGGATAATCACGTAAGGTTTGCTACCGGGCGTTGCGTGCAGGATTGGCCGAGACTTTTTGGCAGGTGGCGCTGTAGAAAATTCAGGGCGTGTCGCCAATGCGGGTTCGACCCAAAGGGTCCGTCCATGCTTCATCACCGATCAGTATAGTCAACGTCCTTAATGGCGTTTTGCGGAAACACCGTCCGTTAGAGCAAATCTGAACCCAGCTTTAGGACCCTTGGGTACCCAGCTTTCAAAAAAGTCATGTTGCCCAAAAAATAGTTTGTCGGCAAAAGCTGTTAGGGCGTTTTACATTTTGGGAACTGATTTTATCATTGGACGCCGACGGACGCAGCAAATGAGCTTTGTACAAGAGAATGGGGACAATGTACAGCTAATTTTTGAACGGTGGATTTACACACCATAAATGTATTACCAACAGATAGGGAAGGAAAATGCTTTGAATCTGAAGTGGCTGACTAGAAGATCGGTGGCGAGTAGATAGCTTGCGATATCGCCTGGTGTGCTGCTGGCGTTATCCTTTTCAAAATATAGGCCGAATCTGCCCTTCCGCTGAGAAACCTTTGAACTGATCTTGTGGACTCTCCATAATAGTCAGGTGTCCTTATTTTGCAACGAACTCTGAATCGATTTCAACAATTTTGGACTGAGGTTAGATGGCCTGAACTTAGTGCATCCCTATTATGGAGGCTCAAGTACCTTTCCAACAAAGATGGCGGTCTAACAGTTCTCACCATATGACGTCAGAAGCTTAATACCATTCAATGGCCGCTGGCACGCTACGCTGGTCAAGCGGGCCATGGGCACAAACGTTTAGATAAAATAATGGAGACCCTAGCCCACTGCCTCAATAGGTGTCACTAGTGGTTAAAACAAAAGGTGTCCATTGTGTAGGACCTGGTTTCGGTGTGCTGCCCTCTATCGTAGCTAGGATCCCCATTGTCTGGGAGGGTACGTTTGGTAGTGTTATATCATGCTTGGACAATGAATGGCCACGACGTCATGTGGGAGAACTAGTAGGCTACCATCTTTGTTGGAAAGGTCTATACATGACGAAAATCTGGCCCCCCTTGGTAAATCCATGTACAGCAATATGAGATGGCTATAAATTTTTGATCAGTTGTTGCACATTCGAGGCTTTTCCATAATTCATATACGACGCGAAAGCGATATTTATGATTTGCTTCCCAGTCAGTCGATCCAGATATAATTCCCACGTTGAATATCATTCGGTCATATCGTAAACCAGTATATCGCTACTTCCTGCATAATCTTGTTGGGAAAGTACTGGCCCTTCGTCTTCGACCGGCCGGATCATCACACAGTGAGTCACATGAATAAAGACTAGTAAATGCTTTTACTTGAATTTTGCAATACAATTGCACGAGGCAATGCTGTACAAATCTGAAGTAAAAGCATTTGCGAGTCTTTATTCATATGACCCAGTGTATACCACAAGGCCTACAATAGGTTGTACTATAGGTGAGCTATATACCTTCCCAACAAAGATGGCGGCCTACTAGTTCTCCCACATGACGTCGTGGCCATTCATTGTCTAGGCATGATATAACACTACCAAACACATCCTCTCAGACAATTATTTTTACCGAAACTTTTGTGCCCATGGCCCGCTTGACCAGCTTAGCGTGCCAGCGGCCATGGTATTAAGCTTCTGACGTCATATGGTGAGAATGTTGGGCCACCATCTTTGTTGGAAATGTCTATTGACAAAAGTATTACAGGAGTTGCGGCTGTTCAACCAAGATTAGGAACTTTTGGGAAGGCTCCGTATCGTCGATCCGTATGACGTATAACTTTAATAGAAAATGCATTAGCTCGATACGTCATGTACGTGACACGGTCAACCCGCCTGTTATCCTGCCATCTTTGTTGGGAAGGTCTATTGTTGAGGATTGTAACTACAGTGCTGCCACCTATTGACAGTTAAACCTTGGTGGGCGATGTAATAAAAAGACACTTCGGACAATGCAAATTTCTTTTAACCAAGGGGTACATTGTGCGCCTATCTTTTTCAGTATTTGTGTCTCCCCGTAAAGCCACCTATCCCAGCCTGCTATTCATCTAGATTAGAAAAATCTTCACGACTTGAGATATATAGCTTCTGGCTTATTGTAAATGTCAGAGTGTGTCGGTAACAGCGAAACGTAGATTAAGACCTAGTTCTTGCGGTATCTTGGTGAAAAAGCCGCAAAATAAATCTTCTTTGATAAATAAAACATACCACGATTGTAGTATAGCGTGTTCGATAGATTTGGTAGCATGTCTCTACGGTGCAATCCAATAGGAGTTGTCAGTCAGTTGACCAATAGGTGTCACTACGGCCCAATTCAATGCCTTGCGGACCCATTCACGGTTGATTGAGCACCGATCAAGAGAATGGAGACCCTAGCCGACTTCCTCAATAGGTGTCACTAGTGGTTAAAACTATTGAAAAAATGAAACTGACATCCCGGTCCTGATCAATTTCCCACACAAAAGGCGTCCATTGTATAGGACCTGGTTTCGGTGTGCTGCCCTCTATCGTAGCTAGGATCCTCATTACATACACTGGCGCTTTAAGTCAAGTAGGTGTGCTGCCCTCTATCGTAGCTAGGATCCTCATTCATACACTGGCGCTTTAAGTCAAGTTATACTTCCTCCCGATTAGTATGCCGAACGGAAAATGCTTTGTTTAGAACCAGGAAGGCGAAAAACATCAAAAGTATGTTCCGTTCCGCATATAATCGTCGAGGGAGACTATGAACTTGCCCCCAGCCGATCACCGGTGCAGCTCACCTAGCATGTGGCCACAAAAGTGCTTTCCAAATATTATATCCCGGTCTCTATGGATACGCCAGGAGAAAGCATAACCGTGTACAAACAAGGGCTGGCATATCTAACTTAATAATCTAGGGATGTTTAGAAGGGGCCACTTGAGTATAAAACCTTTCTATATTGCGGAAGAATTTCGTTGACTCTGATTCGATTTTCTTCCTAGTGTATTTTGGGCACAATAGTTTAGGTAAAATAATTGTCTGAGAGGATGCGTTTGGTAGTGTTATATCATGCTTGGACAGTGAATGGCCACGACGTCATGTGGGAGAACTAGTAGGCCACCATCTTTGTTCGAAAGTTGAGTTCATATTAGCGAGGTTTCGCAAATCTGACAAAACACGAAGTACGAAATACGAAATTCAACTTCATTTCCAGGACCTAATGTATTTCTGGAGATGGTTGCTACCACAAATGTCACTGCTGCCAGTGCGTCTTTTAACATATCATGTAAGACCGAGAGAGTTATGGTGCATCTTGAATTTTTTAATTTCCACTTCGTATCTACGAACTGGAAACGAAAGATAAGTTTCAAAGCTTAATACATGTATACACCGTAACTCTATCGGTCTGACGTCATACGCTAAAAGACGCTCTTGCAGCAGGCGATATCTGTGATACCAACCATCTCCTGAAATACATTACGTCATGGAAATGAAGTCCAATTTCGTTTTTCGTACTTCGTGTTTTGTCAGATGTGCGAAACCTCATTGTTTATCAATCAACAATATTTCAATATCTGATATCCATAGCGCTTATTAAACGACCAGAAAGGGAATTGTTTAGAGAAAGACTTTGCGAATATAGCCAGACCCGTAAGACAAAAGGCAGGTGCAAAAACAGATCCCCATCTTTATGAAGAAAAATGGGATAAAAGATTGGAGTGTATTGGAAAACGATTAAGAACTTTTTCAGGCAAAACGTCTTTTTTGTGCCTATTGAGAAAAACTATTGTGATGTTCGCCAGTTATCGGAAAACGACTTTGTAATTTCCCGATGAAATGTGAACGATTGCTTTAACGGGTGAAACTGACGGGTGAAGCGGAGACAGTGTGGAGTGTTTACGGGAGTGTCTAAGTGTTGCCACCTCGCCATATTTCTTTCCGTTATATGGGAAACAACGTTGTGAAAAGAGAGTGACGGATTTTAGGACTTTATTGGGCATATCAACAAAATTTAGTATAAAACGGGCAGAAGAATTTGTTTATGGGCGTTGGAATTAGACCCGGGAAGGGGTATATAACCACCGGTATGAGGATTTTGATATTTTGGTATTTTTTTAATTAAAAATAATTTTTAATTTTAATTTTTTCAACTTATTTCTTCAATTCAATATTTTTAAATTAAATTTTAAATTAAATTAATGAAGGTTTTTAAATTAATTTTTTAAATTTTATTTTTAAAATTAATTTTTTATCTTTAAATTAGTTTTTAAAATTACTATTTAATTTAAAATTAATTGTTGATTTAATTTTTTATAATTTATAATTTTTCAAAATTTATTTTTATTTATTAATTTGATATTTATTTACTTTGATATTTAATTTTTGATATTTAACACCTATGACAATAACAATCATCAATATAACAACAATGATCTCACAATATTTATTTTGACTCCATAGGCCTAGGTCCATAGGCCTCCATAGGCCTAGGTGCCTTTTCCGACTTTGGTGTTCGTATTAGTGTCGGACGGAATAAGCTGCAACTTTACCAGGGCCGTAACTTTTTGGTCAAGGGGGCATGAGCCTCTCAGGGGGCAGAAGACCTCTTTTTGCCGTTTTTTTCCCAAAATCCGCATGAAAATCACGTTTTTTGGTTGGCTTAAGCATGGCGCACACGGGCGATTTTTCGAGCGATTTTCTAGGCGACCGGCCTTGCGACCACAGCAGCGACGGAACATATTTTTAGTTTTTTTAGTTTTTGTTGACTCGTTTGCGACAAATGCTTCCTTGGAAGATCAGTGATGTCGTGGATGACATCACTGATCGACCTCAAAAGTAATTATCGCATGCGACGTAGTAGTCGCATCTGTAGTCGCCTTCATTTTAGTCGCCCGTGTGCGCCATGCTTTAGGGAGGGCAACTGCCCCCTTCGCCCCCTCTTTAAATACGGCCCTGTTTACAATATGGGACACAGAGAGAAATATGTCGATCTATCTGCCAGCGTTCCCAAAAAAGGAAAACACTGACACACACGGAAACACTTGCAGCTGTTACGCCTGAAGACAACTTTCGTGATGTTCCAAATTGATTTTAAAAAACCTGCGGCACGCCGCAGCTGCAACTTAAGTGTCATCACGGCGAGTGTCCCCCATTAAGGAAAATGGCCCCGTCGATTGCAGGTCAGTATTCCGATTGATCTGCTCTTACGATAATGGAGTGAGTGGGTGTCGTATATTTCATCAACGATTTGCCTGAGTGACGTTCAATAAAAGGTCAACGTACTATTTCATTGAAAGCTTATAGACCTTCCCAACAAAGATGGCGGTCTAACAGTTCTCACCATATGACGTCAGAAGCTTAAAGGGGCACAGTGTTCCTTCCCTATCCCGCGCTAAACATAACCACAAGGGAGACCTCTATTGGCAATGTTGTTACACTATCGCTTATCAACCTCGCCCCATTTAGAGTCACTCTCGTTCCTAGGGTATCCCACGACTGTTAGGAAGGGAATTTGCTATAGAGGCGCCACCTTTCGGAGAACGGCCACAACATGGGGAAAGCCCTCCTAAAAATAGTACGGTGACGCAGCCAAACCGGCGTAGTCGACGCCTACCTCCACAGCAAAGCCAATAGAATATTATAGACGACCGGAAGAAATCAATCTGGGCATGCGCAGGAGGCCTCTACTGTAAATTTATCACACTTCAAATGCATTTTTTGAAGTCATCAGATCGAACTTCAGATTACCAATAGGTTCAAATTGTTCTAAACATGTTTATCTATTGCAAGACGTTGACATTATCTTGATTTTATAATACTCAACTGAGAAAAATGCAACCTTCGGCACTAAAATTCCGGCAGTTTAGCTCGGAAGCATGAGAGTTGATGCAATTTACTGAATTTACTGAATCTTGGAATAAGATCGCCGAACAATATTAACGTTATCATGGAGAAGGGAATTCCCGCTGCATATAAACATTGTGGTATAGCCGATAGCTGTCACAGGTTTCACCAAATCCTTTCGCCCAAAATACCTATGTTAACTTCTTTGTCTTCAAACCATTGTTTGCCATATTTGGTAGGAACCAAATAGTTGTATTGTACGAACGTCTCGTTAATGCTGTGGTTTCCTTTTGTAGGCCTCGACCATGTCGACGTGCATGGCTTAATGTGTCAGGGAATTCCTATTATATTCCAAATAGGGCACCAACCAATCAAATTTCGTTCCGGACCTTTTCCACTACATGCATTGACTTCTAACAGTCGTGATCCATGTATGCATTGTATGTATTTTAATCATACATTCTCCAACACTGGGGAGAAAGCCAGAACTACTGTATTGGAGAATGATGCAGTCACCGCCGGTGGCGCCGGCTGTCGACAAAAAGTGGCAATATATGGGCCCTTTCATACCATTCAATGGCCGCTGGCACGCTAAGGTGGTTAGTAATTAGCGGATCATGGGCACAAAATTTTAGGTAAAATAATTGTCTGAGAGGATGTGTTTGGTAGTGTTATATCATGCTTGGACAATGAATGGCCACGACGTCATGTGGGATAATTAGGCCGCCATCTTTGTTGGAAAGTTCTATATCATGCTTGGACCATGAATGGCCAAGACGACGTCATGTGGGAGAAGTAGTAGGTTACCATTTTTGTTGGAAAGGTCTATATCATGCTTGGACCATGAATGGCCACGACGTCATGCGGGACTGCCATCTTCGTTGGAAAGATCTATACAATGTGCATTAAAAGTGCACAAGCGGGGGTGGTTTTATCCTATAATCGGGATCTTGATGAAGCAGGATAAAAACCAGGCCGAGCTAATGCATTCTGCCTTCAGAGGACCAACATTGATCCTGAAGACTCCACCGCCCCACCCTCCAATGACGGGGTTTTTACCTCGCTATCTTCATCCACGCACTGCTATGTATGAAGAGGAACGTGACCAAAACCCTGCTGTCGGAGGATACCATCGCCCACACGATTTCGCTGAGCATATTAAATAGAATCTAATACGATAGGCTGACGCAGGGCAGAACCAGCGGCGATTGGGTTACCCACTGACAGGCTAAACTAATCGATCCCGAGAGACGCGTAGCTGTCGAGACTGTCAGATTTAGGTAACAGAAACATCGGGAACTGTTACCTCAGAGGTCTGTGCTTCGTTTTCAATGTAGTAAAAATTTCCCTAGGTATATTTGCCTACTCTTTTTTCAATTTTTTTTCACAAGTTAATTTTTGTTCTGTCCTATGAGAGGTGGGCTCATTGGCTAAAATTACTCACCAAATCATTTTGTTTAGGGTAATTTTCGCAGGATAGACGTTAGGCGAGCAAACAACATTTTTAGAATGGCTGAATGCTGTTCCGCCTCAAATGGTAACCAGTGTAACGTTTCTGAATGTTCCCCATCTGTGAGTGTCCCCCTACTCTTGTCTGACGGAATACGGCGACTTGACAATAGTGGACACACAGAGAAACGTGCCGATCTATCTGCCGGCGTTTCCCAAACAATAAAGGGGAACACTGACACAAGAGAACACTGGCATATGTTACACGTGCAGTAACTCGGGTAGCATTATCAACTTGAATATCATCCCGGCGCCCGCAGTCAGCTTTTCATCAAATTTTCCGAGTATACTCCAAACATGCCAAAATGGCTTGCATCTGAATCACTACACATTATAAAAGCCGTCGGCCCTGATTCAGAATTTCCAAGAAGTTGTTTGAGAAGTTGTTTGTGGATAATACCCGCCGTACACGGTCAAATTTTTCACGATTTTTTTTGAAATTCAGATTCAGGGCCTATTCGCTGTTTCGACAGCCAGCAGCGAAGACACGTTTTATTTTTAATTTTCTTTACAATCGGAGCGCAGTATCTTTTTGCCGTGACCCGATGTTGCCCATGGGGCATTCCTTCGGCTGCGACACTGAGGACCGCGATAACGCACCTTATGACATCCCGTACGGTTCGCTGGCTGATGTGTGGGAGTAAGTGGACAGGTCGGATACTAGTGAGCTTCTGCAAGCGCCCGGTTAGGCTCTACGACGACGTTTATCTATTGTGTGAGTGCACCCAAACAATAGATAAATGTAGTCGTCTGGCCTAACCGGGCGCTTGCAGAAGCTCTCTATTGCCCTGTCCCCTACCACGATTACCTTCATTCATCATGCACGGTGCGTTTCTCATCATGGGCCAATTCGCACCATTTGTCACTCTCCAGGCAGAGATTCGACTATTATCCGCCGTCGGTGTTGCTTTTTGTGACGTCATGATAATTCGTCACTCTCCAGGCAGAGATTCCGACCATTGTCTGCTTCGGTGTTGCTTTTTGTGACGTCATGGTAATTTTGTCTCTCTCCAGGCGGAGATTCGACCATTTGTTGCTTTTTGTGACGTCATGGTGATTTGTCACTCTCCAGGCAGAGATTAGACCATTGTCCGCTTCGTGTTGCTTGTTGTGACGTCATGGTAATTTGTCACTCTCCATGCAGAGATTCTGACCATTGTCTGCTTCGGTGTTACTTCTTTATGACATCGTTGTAATTTGTCACTCTCCAGGCAGAGATCAAATACAAGCATATTCGCCATCAATAACTGTCTTTTGTGACGTCATGGTCATACGTTCACAGCCGAAAGACAAAAAGCTGTTCGCGGTGCCCCAAATAGTCCATGACAAATTTTCTGTTTCCCCTTTGCCCTCTGCCAGATTCTGAATGAAATTTTATTTTTTGCACGCCACATTCAAATTCAAATTCAAATTAAATTCAAATTCAAATTCAAATTCAAAAGCGGCTTTCTTACGCTCGTTCCTACGCATCGTCTGTCACGCAACGTATGTTGGCGACATGCGCCGGAGAAAAATGTAAGAGTGGATCCCATTGGCTGCGGCTGATAGCAGGAAGTGCCATCATCAATTTGCCTCGATCAAGAATTCACCCATATCACGCACTGTACGGTTGCCTTCTGCCCTTTTGAAAAACCAGGACACGTCCCTAAGTCACATAGAGATTGCCTCTCTCCATGTTGTGCGTATGTGTACCATTGTTTGTCATCCTGCCGGTACACTAAACCCGATTAATTGTCAAGTTCCTGCAGTTCTGTACACTCAAATACATACATCAGTACGTAGAATCACGGCCCACTTAGCCTGCAACTGTTCCCACTTTCTCGTTTTATCGCTAATATTGTCTCGCGGGGGTGGCATCTAAATTGCGGCTTTTCATCCTAGAATGGTATCCGGAGTTTCGATGACATTTGACATTTGCTCTAATCTCTATCGCTTAAGAGATATTTTTAACATTAGTATGGCTAATAATGATGCACGCCATGTTGTCTTTGGAGATAAATGTCGGTGTGTTACAAATTTGTTCCAGGGGACCTTTTGTAAGATGATAGTTTAGAACCTTTTGTTCTGCACAGGAAGAAAAATCATGGCAGGCGAATGCTGTTCTGTGGACTGGTTCCCGTCTTTGCCGCTCCACTCCAACGGCGCTCGCGTATCGGACAGTAGCGCCGCGGGAGAAGAGCGGCGAAGACGGGAATCACTACAAATGAACACCTCTCCCAGTTGGACACTGCACTAATTAGGCCTGTGTTACGTAAAAATGAACTGCGCACTTTTCATTTTTCGCTCCTCATTTTGCATTCAAAAGGAAATCAGCAAATTATATGTGAACAATTAATGGAGAATGCAATGTTCATTCTTCAGGTTTATTACGGATGATTTGTGCCAAATCACAAATGACGAAGGGTGAAACCAAACTCCTATGTAACAGCAGTATTTTTGTTCATTTTTTGCCGTTTCCAACAAAGATGGTGGCCTACTAGTTCTCCCACATGACGTCGTGGCCATTCATTGTCCAAGCATGATATAACACTACCAAACGCATCCTCTCAGACAATTATTTTACCTACCGGTAAACGTTTGTGCCAATGGTCCACTTGACCAGCTTAGCGTGCCAGCGCCACTGAATGGTTTTAAGCTTCTGACGTCATATGGTGAGAACTGTTAGACCGCCATCTTTGTTGGAAAGAAGGGAGTTTGAATATTGTCGACCAGACCTGTCTTAATATATTCTAATTCATCTCTCGATCCATTCATTCACAAATTTATCGAAAGTAACGCAGAAAACGTTTTAAGACTGCAATTTCGCGCTATTCACACTGTGCACTTCATTTTTTCCTACTCTTGTTCATTGCAGCCATTTCTTTTTGTATATTGCAGAGTAATAACCAGCCTATGGCCTTTTTCAACAATAGACACTATTTTCGTCAGTAACGAATGAATATGCGTAAAAAATCCTTCCAGCCAGTGCACAAGACATGCATAAAGCGGACCATACCGTTCAATATTATTGCACAATAATGGGCAATATTATTGCCAATCTTTCTTCCATCTATTATGCCAGAAGTACATGACACCCATTTTGGGCCCCATATTAGGGACTTTCATCAAGGCTCCGTATCGTCGATCCGTATCACGTATGACGTACACGTATGACTTTAATACAAAATGCATTAGTTCGATACGTCATACGTGACACGGATCGACGATACGAAGCCTTGCTGAAAGTCCCTATTGTGCAATAATATTGATCGTGTGTGGGCCCCTTAAAGCGGCCTATCCACGTGCAATATTATTGCACAATATGAGGATCAAAACGGGCAATTTTATTGCCAATCTTTCTTCTACCCATCATGCAGAAACACATGCCCCTATTTTGGGCCCATATTGTGCAATAATATTGATCGTGTATGGGTCCCTTAGGGTTCGTTGAACCACCGTTACAAAGAAACACCCACACGTATCATTTTTCCATAAAACTCAGACCGTTTCTCATGAAAGGAAAGCTAAAGGCTCCAGACCTAACCAGAAATAGTCTCCGTAGGGAAAGACTTATTGTTTTTACAACACCACCACCGCCCACAACTCCTTCGTGACATTTCAACAGTGAGAGAACATCCGGGTAACTTTCTTTAGCAAACGTCTGCTATGAATGCCGCTTAAAGGTGCGCATGCGCAGATGTTGTTGCTAGGTGACACACTATCATTCTCGATGACAACAGCGTTAGTTTCTTAAAAAGGCTGTTTCACCTTACGAACCCGAGTCCCATAAGGATGTAACGCTTTTTTCTTGAGTTGTAGGGGTTTCAAAACACTTAAATTTTAGTTTTTTTAAACTTTTTACACACTCTTCTTCAAGCTGTTATAAGTTGTATATGTAAAGGAATAGGCCCAAAATGGGATGTTGTTTATCAAACATTTTCTTTGATCAAAAGTGTTACAGCTTTATACAACATCAGGTTTTTTTGAGGGACGTTTTAGATTATAGTTAAAGCGAACTGGTCGTGCCAGTCAAGGTGTCTGAATAGAGAATCAAACGCCGCCATTTTGAATCAATTACTTTACTCACATCGGGAATTCATTGCCTACAACGAGCGTATTTGCAGAACTGTCGCGACTTTGCTGCCTTCGAATAGAACACTTTAGAACACTGTCAACTGCAAATTTAGGCTTATCTAGGGATGTAATCCACTGAAATACGAAATTTGTAATTTTCACTAAATTGTGAATTTCGTGGGCCACGAAATTATTTTTAGTGTGATTTTTGACTGCCGCGACTTTTACCCTTTAAGGCGAGACAGCGGTGTAACCAAAAATGCATAATACATGATTTAACGACCAATTCAATCTCATTGAATAAACGCATGAATAGACAGGCTGGTGGTGAAGAGAGTCTGACCTGGTCTCATAAAGCCGACTTCAGAGTGTTGCGACAACGCCGTATGTGAAATTTATAGTCCATGGCGACGCGTAGGCGGTTGGTAGCACTAGATCACCGGCACTTCCGGCCACCGTATCAAACTGATCAGGCCGTATTTCAGAGCCATTTAGTCTGTAGTGGAACTTAAACAGAAGCAAGTGGAATTCAACAACTCTTATCCGAGCAAACAGTTGCCAAGGTTTTGGTATCGAATGACGACAACCCACGCTCCAATGGCGAAGTCCGCACCTACTCGTCATTCCACATCCACTTGGCGCGTGGTTTATGGCCGATATCTCCGCAACGGCTGGGTCAAATTTGAATACCATACATCAATCGATTTGTCTTTTTGCCGCTACAGGCATCATCACTGTCATTTTCACGAAAAACGTGACATAAAGAAGTTCTTTCACCAATCACAGTTCGTGTTTACGGCCGAAATGGTCGCCATTTTGAAATGACGCAATGCATCGCGCATGTGTAAACTGCACTGAACACCGTGGCGAAATGAAATGGGTTTTGAGAAAGGGATCCGTTATGTCGGCCTTAAGCGAAAAATGAAGATAGCAGAAAGATACCGACAAGAAAGACAAGTCGATTGATGTATTATGTTATGTCAAATGTGTGCCAGCCGTTTCGGAGATATCGGCCGTAAACACGCGCCAAATAGTGGCATGATGGGCAATATACTCGTCAAACTCAGCATGTGCCCGTGTACGAAAAAACTTACCTTAGGTGCAACCCCGTAGCGTCAATCGGTGGGCGTAGTCTTAAGTGGTTCCTTGTGCTTGTAGACGCCATCGAGGGCTTCCCTAGGCCATCTCTGCGCCGAACCTCGGAGGGTCGTTCTAAAATGACAGAAAAACACAAAGATTTGATTGATGAGGAAGGCCCTTCGAATGCGAAAGCACTCAAAGTCTGTCGTTGTTGTTGTCGCAAATGGTAGGCCTACTGTCACCACTACTGTCACCGCCGCCGCTCCGGTAGCTACCGTTGTTACTTTAGAGGCCCTGCAAATGCGAAAGTACTCAGGCCCGTATTTTAGAATGCTCCTCAACGTAAAGGAGTTCCTCAAGGCTATTGTTCTCCTGTTGAGAACAACAGACTTGAGGAACTCCTTTACGTTGAGGAGCATTCTGAAATACGGGCCATGGTCGTTGTTGTTGCCGCAACAGATAGACCTACAGTCACAGACCGCCGCGCTCCGCCAGCCACCGGTGTTACGTCTAATACTGATTATTCACTTCCGTGCAATATCATTACCGTCTGTACGGCAAAAAAGCAATCTACTTTCTTGCTGTCATATCCGCGTGACCATATTCACCGAGCCGGGGGACCCGCGGGCGGCCCATCACTCATTTCCTGTCTAATGACAATCACAGGCTCGCTGGCTTCCTATCCCCGACAGGCACTGATGACATTTCGCGGAGTTTTAGAGCGACTTCCGGTACCAGCTTGCACAAATGCCACTGATACTGGTGAACGTTCTTCTATTGTTTGTCTTTAAGCGAAGTAATTGGAAATCTTGTTCCTATTTTCACCACAGTGGCGCTACAAACCATTACTTGGCTGGATTTTAAGTCTCTATAGACCTTTCCAACAAAGATGGCGGCCTAACAGTTCTCACCATATGACGTCAGAAGGTTAATACCATTCAATGGCCACTGGCTCGCTAAAGCCTAAGTCACAAATCCACCGGGCCCCGTACGATTTTCCCCACCCAGCGGGTTGCAGTGGATTTTAGAGACTGAAACACGGATCTAAGGTGAATTATGCCGAAATCGCCTCAATGGATAAGTGGAAATTAGACTGGATCAAACTGTCTGTTTTTAGTCGCCGTACGGGCCCCGGAGTGGATATGTGACCTAGGCTTAAGCTGGTCAAGCGGGCCATGGGCTCAAAAGTTTAGGTAAAATAATTGTCTGAGAGGATGTGTTTGGTAGTGTTATATCATGCTTGGACAACGAGTGGGCACGACGTCATGCGAGAACTAGTAGGCCATCATCTTTGTTGGAAAGGTCTATCCGCCACTGAAGAGTGTCAGTGTGTCAGCATCAGTGATGTCAAATGAGGACATTAGCCAATTTACACACCAACAAAGCGGGGACGGTTTCCCAAGTGCGGACGGCGTCCCAAGAGAGCACTGATGCCATCGCTGTCCCACTCAAAGTGTGTTAGTGCGTTTATCAATAATGTCAAATGAGGACCTTGCGTCAGTTTAACACCAACAAAGTGGGGACAGCATCCCAAATGGGGACGTCCCCCTTCGTACAAAGCATTAAATTAAAATCAGTGTTTTCGCTAAATTGATGGCGTCCTTCACCCCCAGTTTCAAGTGTGTTAATGCGTTTGTCAATGGTGTCAAATGAGGACCTTGGGACAGTTTATACACCGACAAAGTGGGGACAGCTTCCCAAATGGGGACGTCCCCATTTGTACAAAGCATTAAAATAAGTGTTCTCGCTAAATTGATGGCGCCCTTCATTCCCACTTTCAAGTGTGTTAGTGCGTTTGTCAATGGTGTCAAATGAGGACATTAGCCAGCGAGGACGGTTTCCCAAACGGGGACTTTCCCGTCTGCAGAAAGTACCTTCAAAATCAGTTTTCTGACTTTGATTGATCGAAATGGAAATTTTAGTAGAATTACAAATATCCCCTCAACCACCCAGTCGTTTGCCAGAAAACTAACCGCATTCTACGTTTTTGCAAACTTCATCATAAAGCGCTTTCATCATAAATGTGCAGAACTGATATGATTTAAAAGCATTTGGTAGGTGGTAAAATCCGCTTATTATCTGTGACGATATCAATAATTTAGAAACAACACCGAGATAAATGGGTTCGTGATTGTTCTGTGGTTGTTCTAATAAATGTTTTATTGTCCCTGGGAACGGAACGGGTTTGTGAATTTTCAAATATGCAAGGAGCTTTTAGAGGTTTACACATTTGGGGCGGCTGTTCCCCTGTAAACAGGGCACTGTTAGGCCCCTCAGGCGTGTTGGGTCATCTCCAGTACGGTTCTCATGCCGGGCTGTAACATTTTCCGGTGTTCCCAATACCGCGCCGTGTTCCCACAATAGAGAGGATGCGCAGCTTTCCGACTCAGACTCCGGCTTCAACCACCAGAATGATTTGCAGTCCGCTGTAGACATCCTTGATAAAAACGATTTGATAGACGTTTGCAAATCTTAAAATGTCATAGCTTTGTGGCAAAATAATTTTGATTCGTAATCGGAAGTGCACATAAATCACAAATATCATAGTCGTCATGGTCGTGTCTCAAAGTCGTAACGACTAGGATTACGACTTCAATATTCATTATTTATCCGCACTTCCGATTTACTAGGCCAATTTTTTCTGTCTTCAATTTATGGTGTTTGACGAATTGAAAACTTCTATCAAATCGTTTTTATCAAGGATGTCCATAGCGGACTGCAATTCATTCTCGTAGTTGAAGTCGGAGTCGGAAAGCTGCGCATCTTCTCTAATATGGAGGTTCTTCACGTGACGTCACATTTCCATGACGACACGATGCCGCCATATTGGCCGTCAAAATGTCAAGCGTTCTACACCGAGCACTAACACGAAACACCAGTCTGTATTTCTGTCGATACACCTATTTGACCCTTAGAAAAACTAGAAAACTCTAGAAATCACCGTTGCTAATTCTATGGCGGCCCATCTCAACACGTCAGTTGATTTCCATGGTAACCATACAAACTGATTCATTAACTGCCATTCACACCTGTTGCGATCGCCTGGCGTGGACCTTTACTAGGCCACTAATTCATTATTGGAAGGACAATTTCACGGTTCATGGGTTTGCTATTGCTATCGCTATGACATCGATCTATCGTCTGCGATTTGCCTCGATTATTGTTGTCTGTTGAGGGTTCTGTACGGTCACGTCGGGGTGTAGACTAGACTGGTCCTCTGTCGTAGTTCTCGCTTCACTACTACGACAGGCATACTACGACTGTCGTAGTAGTGGAGGAACGGAGCGGTACGACAGGGGACCAGTCTAGGTGTAGACTAGTACCTGATCCTACCAACCTGCGCGCTGCAGTCGTGGCTTGTTTGGTAGGACCAGTATTGACCGCCATTTTTGGAGGAATTCTGCCAGTGACGTCACTTGGGAATTTTATGTAAATTTATTCAGTTCTCAATACGGCTGACGCAGGTAGAAGGTGACCTCCATTTGACCCAGGAAATCCACCAATCACGAAGGTGTTAAAAATAGAAAGCTATCAACATAATAGTTCCTATTCTTATCACCTGCGCCAGCACCGGCCAATCAGATTCACGAACGCGATAGGCACAACCGGTCCTAACATATGCAAAAGTCCAATGTAAAATTGTTAGTTTATTTTCTCTCAAAAACCCCGTTTGGGGTGTTAGAGGTTACATGGTTTACATGGTTTTGTTTGGCCCGGTACAGTAGCGCAGCGGGAGTGGAGCGGCAAAGACGGTAACTAACCAGCGGCGGAGCGCCAAGGATGTTGAAGCGGCAGAGATTGAAACCATTTTCCCCGCGACGACCATTTTTAATCTCAGGAAATAAAATAACGTTCGAGTTTTTTTCTGCCTTTGATTTGTCGCTCCCCTCATTTCCTACAACACATAAATTTTGCATGAGAGCAATGATTGTGATGTTTTTTCTATCTGGCAGTCGTCAGCATCGGCAACGACGACAACAACACATTTGTGATGAGATTCGGAACCTCGTTACACAATTTCCTGTTCAATCATTCTCATCTTTTACAGGCTGTTTTCTACGGTGGCCCGTAAGGGACATGAACAAAAATACGACCGAACTGTTAAAAGACCGAACTGTTTAGGTTCAGGTTTTTCTTCCTAACGAACTTTCATATTTTGTTTTTCTAGNATTTTGATTCGTAATCGGAAGTGCACATAAATCACAAATATCATAGTCGTCATGGTCGTGTCTCAAAGTCGTAACGACTAGGATTACGACTTCAATATTCATTATTTATCCGCACTTCCGATTTACTAGGCCAATTTTTTCTGTCTTCAATTTATGGTGTTTGACGAATTGAAAACTTCTATCAAATCGTTTTTATCAAGGATGTCCATAGCGGACTGCAATTCATTCTCGTAGTTGAAGTCGGAGTCGGAAAGCTGCGCATCTTCTCTAATATGGAGGTTCTTCACGTGACGTCACATTTCCATGACGACACGATGCCGCCATATTGGCCGTCAAAATGTCAAGCGTTCTACACCGAGCACTAACACGAAACACCAGTCTGTATTTCTGTCGATACACCTATTTGACCCTTAGAAAAACTAGAAAACTCTAGAAATCACCGTTGCTAATTCTATGGCGGCCCATCTCAACACGTCAGTTGATTTCCATGGTAACCATACAAACTGATTCATTAACTGCCATTCACACCTGTTGCGATCGCCTGGCGTGGACCTTTACTAGGCCACTAATTCATTATTGGAAGGACAATTTCACGGTTCATGGGTTTGCTATTGCTATCGCTTTGACATCGATCTATCGTCTGCGATTTGCCGGAGTGATTGTTGTCAGTTGAGGGTTGTATCGACCTTTCCAACAAAGATGGCCGTCTAACAGTTCTCACCATATGACGTCAGAAGCTTAATACCATAATGGCCGCTGGCACGCTAAGCTGGTCAAGCGGGCCACGGGTACAAACGTTTAGGTAAAATAATTGTCTGAGAGGATGCGTTTGGTAGTGTTATATCATGCTTGGACAATAGCTTCGGTTACACCTGTTGAAAACACCCGTGTTTTTCCAGACCCGTGCCAAACCCGTGTGTACGAAAAGCCCGGCGAGAGGTCACACTACTACATTGTAGTTTAGTAGCCCGGCGACAGGTGCGCTGCATGCATTGACTCTTTGGTCATTAGTGTATTGGCACACATTGTTGGAGGCACGAAAACGACGTCACTTAATGGCTGCGCCATCTGTAGCCGTGCGAAGAACTAACGAACAAACGGGGATTTCGAAAAACACGGCGAGCTTGCCGTGTTTCAAAAACCCATGTCTGAAAAACACGGGTTTCTTGAAGCCCGGCAAAAAACCCGGGGATTTTATGTAGTGTAACCAAGGCTAATGAATGGCCACGTCATTTGAGGGAGCTAGTATATCGCAAGCCGTCCCTGCCATAAATCCACCATGCTGTAATTAACTAGTAGGCCACCATCTTTGTTGGAAGGGTCTTTTCGGTCATGTCGAGGTACAAGCCGAGTTGGCAGAGCGCCACGGATGAGGAAGCGGCAGAGATAGGAACCATTTTACCATCGACGACCATTTTTATCGAAGGAAATAAAATAACGTTCGAGTTTTTTCTGCCTTTGATTTGTCACTCCCCTCATTTCCTGCAACACATAAATTTTGCATGAGAGCAATGATTGTGATTTTTTACTATCGGGCAGTCGTTAGCATCGAAACGACGACAACAACATATTTGTGATGAGACTCGGAACCTCGTTACACAATTTCCTGTTCAATCATTCTCATCTTTTACAGGCTGTTTTCTACGGTGGCCCGTAAAGGACATGAACAAAAATACGACCGAACTGTTACAAGACCGAACTGTTTAGGTTCAGGTTTTTCTTCCTAACGAACTTTCAAATTTTGTTTTTCTAGAAGAGGAAGAGAAGTCGCTAGCAGACAAAGGCAGTTCAGTTCAGGTAAGAATTACTTTTTTGGGTGACCAATTTTGAAACACACCCATGGCTGCTGTTTCCGGGGGTATGATTGCTTGAAGTAAAAGAATGAAAAAAAAATCATCGGGCCTGTCCGGGATTCGAACCCGGGGCCTCACGCACCCGAAGCGAGAATCATACCACTAGACCAACAGGCCTGCTGGCATGCATGAGCGGAAGAAGTGGAATAGACCTATGACAATGAGCTAGTCACGGGCGGTCGTTTGGTTGAAGTAAAAAAATTAAAAACAAAAAGCTGTCGGGCCTGTCCGGGATTCGAACCCGGGGCCTCTCGCACCCAAAGCGAGAATCATACCACTAGACCAACAGGCCAGCTGTCGAAATTGAAAGTAGAATGGAACTATGGCATACTTCGGAGTGCGATTGCTTGAAGTAAAAGAATGAAAAAAAATCGTCGGGCCTGTCCGGGATTCGAACCCGGGGCCTCTCGCACCCGAAGCGAGAATCATACCACTAGACCAACAGGCCAGCTGGCAACAGTGAAAGAAGTGGAAGAGACCTATGGCAGTGAACTACAGGGTGGGCAAGTGAAAGTGTCCCTCGAACAATAGGGAAACAATAGAAAGGCTATTGTTCGAGGGACACTTTCTCTGGCCCACCCTGTAGTCTCGGGCGGTCGTGTGGTTGAAGTAAAAAATGAAAAATAAAAAAGCTGTCGGGCCTGTCCGGGATTCGAACCCGGGGCCTCTCGCACCCAAAGCGAGAATCATGCCACTAGACCAACAGGCCAGCTGTCGAAAATGAAAGTAGAATGGAACTATGGTATACTTCGGAGTACGATTGCTTGAAGTAAAAGAATGAAAAAATTCATCGGGCCTGTCCGGGATTCGAACCCGGGGCCTCTCGCACCCGAAGGGAGAATCATACCACTAGCCCAACAGGCCAGCTGGCAACAGTGAAAGAAGTGGAAGAGACCTATGGCAGTGAACTACAGGGTGGGCAAGTGAAAGTGTCCCTCGAACAATAGGGAAACAATAGAAAGGCTATTGTTCGAGGGACACTTTCTCTGGCCCACCTTGCAGTCCCGGGCGGTCGTTTGGTTGAAGTAAAAAATAAAAAAATAAAAAGCTGTCGGGAAAGGTCATGGTTAGGGTCAGCCTTATATCCTAACACAGAGGATACACGTCCAACGATTTTGCACTCGACAGGCCTCCTGGCTTTGTATGAGTCGGACAGGACACCAGTCTTATCACGTTGGTTCCTGATTCCGCCGCCAGGGGAGGGATACTGAGGCATACCTCATGCATACAGTGGCACTTTAAAGGCAATTAAGGGAGCACGGTATTACCACTTTTTCTCGACAGCCGGCGCCACCGCGCCACTCTCCAACCCGAGGGACTAACTACGTTGTCGGCGAATTGACCCAATTTACCACGTATATTTTGTAATGCATTTTTGTAGTTCGTCTAACTGCCGCTAGGTGGCTCCCTCTACGTCGGTAGTCAAGTAACGCATTTGAAATCCAATACTGTGCCCCTTTAAGAAACTTGATGATAGCTTCAGATAAAATCAACTTTCTTTTTACGCAACTAATGTCTCAAATGTGCAATTAAAACACTTGAAAACCAAATAGGATGTTTTTGATCGATAAAGAAAGTCTGTAATTGGAACGATGGAGGCTGAAGGGGAAGGATGCGCCTGTTGCCATGGGAACGACGGAATAAGACGCTTAGATCGTTCAATCGTCAAAATATAATCCCTGGTGAGTGTAGCTTGCAGGTGATCGGTCGATATTCCCGATTTCTGAACGGCGTCATTTGTATTGAGAAGGTTTGGCCTGAAAATCAGGTGATGGGGGGGGGGCAATGCTGCTTCGAATGGTAAAAGATAGCCACGGTGGTGTAGTTGTTCGCGTCTCTGACTAGCGGTCAGAGGGTCCCGGGTTCGAGGGTCATTCTCCAATACCGTAGTTTTGCCTTCGCCCCAGTGTTGGAGAATATGTGGTTGCAACACAATGCGTAGTCTCGCGGCAGCCAGCCGTTTTTTGCCGCAGTACTGCTTCAGATCTCCAGATTCGAAACTGTACATCGCGCACGTGGATAGCCAAGGTACGAGATTTACTTTACATGGGGCGAGGTTGATAAGCGGTAGTTTAACAACATTAGGGAGGTTTAGAAATCAAACGATAAACGTAAACGTTAACGACAACGTTACTTTGGTACCGAAATGCAATATAAAATCTGGTTAATGTGTGGTATGAAAAATAACGTTGTTGTAAAGTTTACGCTTATCGTTTGATTTCTAACCTCCCTATTGATAGAGTTCTCCCTTAAAGATAATGTATCACAGGTATTTTCGCGGGCCACGAAAATCATTGTTTATTTACATTTTGTTTGTTTGTGCCCAGTCTTTCTTCGTCTTATGAGTAATTTGTTGGTGGGAAGCCCCTATACTGATACTGAAAGTATTCAATTTGGGGGTTGGCATGTCCCAAAAGTCCAAAATAACATTGACTGTAAACAATGAAGTCGTGATACATTATCTTTACTGCGAGTATGTTTAGCGCAGGATAAGGAAGGACCAGTGCCCCTTAAGCACCAGCGTTTCCATGACAGTTCGCGAAGCCACTGAGAAATGGTTGTGACGTCATTGCGTGGGAGGGTTGTCATTATTCCGAAGACGTTCGCTGACAAGGAAGGCGTCCTATGATTGCTTACGGTGTTAAACTCGGTGATTGGATCTGGCATCCAGTTATGAATAGTCTATCCGATGAATAGATTTGATAAGCACGTCACAGGCTCCCTGTTGGCAAACTAACTGATGGGAGCTATTTTTAGGAGGGGATTTAACCCTTTCGCTTCTCTAAAGCCTAGCGCACATTTGCGACAGAACTCAATCCGTTAGGGGTGTTTTTAAAGTCGACTGGCCCAACGCTGTCCACTCGTCATTCAGCCAGGTCAGCCGATTTCAACAGACACCCCTAACGGATCGAGTTTTTCCGCAAGTGTGCGCTAGGCTTTAAGCTGCATTTAGCTGACACGCGGAATGCGGATTGCGGAACGCGGAAGCGGAAAATGCATTTTCGCATACAACATATCTTTCCGCGTCCCTATACCGCATTCCGCGTGTCAGCTAAACGCAGCCTTAAGGCTGATTCATACTCCGTCCGGATTTTGCGCCGACTATGATCAATTTCACTGCGTGTGCACATTCACGTCGTGGAAACCTGCGATCAGTTTCATGCGCTTGACGGTCCGCAAGCGAGTATGAATCAGCCCTTAAAGGCCCGTTTCCACTATAGCGGATTCTGCCGCGTCTTGCGGCGAGCGGAGCGGTTTTCACAGGCATTGGGATAATCAATAGGCCATTGTATTGTTAAACCATCGAAGGATTATCCAAAGCCCTGTGAAAACCGCACCGCTCTCCGGAAACCGCCGCGGAATCCGCTATAGTGGAAACGGGCCTTAAGGCCCGTAAGGCCCGTTTCCGCATGAGCGTTTTACGCCGCGTTTTTACGCTTTGCCCATTGTTTGGAAGCAGAGCGGCGGAAAATAACAAAAAAATTGACGCATCACGCAGCGTGAAACGCGTATGTGGAAACGGGCCTTTAGTCTTATAATAAGGTCCGTTTCTACTGCAGCGGCGGATTCCGCCGTGGTTTGCGGCGAGCGGTGCGGTTTTCACAGGGTTTTGGATAATCCTTCGATGCCTCAACGCAATACACGGCGTGTTAATTCTCCCAATGCCTGTGAAAACCGCTCCGACAATCACCATGGGAAACTACTCAGTTATTGATGACGTAGACCTCAAAAATGAGAAACTACTCAGTTTTTGATGACGTAGACCTCAAAAGTGAGAAACTACTCAGTTTTTGATGACGTAGACATCAAAAAATATCTCCTGGTGTTCGCGTTCTTATTGTGGACCTGAACCTCCCTAAAACCATATAAATCCCCAGTTAGATAAAATTTTAATGTTTCTTTCATTAAATCGGGTGACTAATCATAAAGTTTGTTGTAATTGATGTCTTTGCAAGAAATGCAGCATTTTTGATGGCATTCGGCTAATTAGGTTTTACCAAACACACCTGCGTACAAGGAACAATAAAAAAAGATAATGGCCACGTGGTTTTTTTTGCCGTGGTTGTATAACTGATAACTTTTGCGTCTCTTGAGTGACATCAGTCTACAAACTCATTCTGCTGGCATGTCTTCCCTAGAGCCTATTTGCACCAACTGCTGCGGCTTTGGTGCCTTCGAATACCATTTAGAACACGGTCAACTGTAAATCTAGGCTTACCTACGGATGTAATACGCTAAAATACGAAGTTTGTAATTTTGAAAGTGTGAATTTCGTGGACCACGCAATTATTCTTAAGGCGGTGACAGACTGGCGCGTAAGCAACGCGACGGGAAAGCGTTCGACCAATCAGGGAGGTGGTACACAGACCGAAACACCTACCGAAGAATCTGATTGGCGGAACGCCTGCAGGACGCGCCAGTCTGTCATCGCCTTTAAAATCAATTTTGACTGCCGCGACGTACTCTCTTTAAGTTAAGGCGGTGACAGACTGGCGCGTACGCTGCGCCTCCTGCAGGCGTTCCGCCAATCAGATTCTTCGATAGGTGTTTCGGTCTGTGTTACCGCCTCCCTGATTGGTTGAACGCTTTCCCGACGCGTTGCTTACGCACCAGTGTATCACGTACTTCACTCTACAGTACATTCGAACCAATGGTCACACGTTCTTATGATTAACGACTCCCGATACGCCAATATAATCACAGCATAAGCTACAATATCATAAACATCAGAACATGATCATTTCATGAGTCTTTCTCTCACGCGTCAAGGAATGATAAATCGGAGAATGATTTTACATGTTGGGTTATTTTCTGAGAAAACGTCGCATTCATTATAACCATTGCGTGGTGAATTAGAAAGTAAAATCAAATCCTATTAATGCAATTACGTCAAGAGCAATTTCGCAGAATTCCATTTCTGTTGCATTGATTTTCCCTTTATGGACCCCTATATTTGGGGACACCTCTCTATTACGGACACCCTAAGGCTAAGGCTTCCTTTACATTGAAGTATACGGTATACGAAAACGCCAGTGAACAATGGCTTCACGGTCGTGAATCCTCGCCTTTGTTAATCGGTGTTTTCGTATACCGTATACTTCTATGTAATGGAAGCCTAAAGGGACCCTATAGGCAGCTGGCTATTAGGCTCATATCAGTGTGGTCACTTCATCACAGGTGGCGCTAGCAACTCACAACATCAACATTTGAGCCAAAATCCGTAGTAGTGATTTTGGCTCAAATGTTGATGTTTAGTGTATTTTTCTTGCAATACATGTCAGAGTTAGATTCTCATGCCAACCGATCGGTGTAATGAGCATATCAAAATGCCTATGAGGAGGCTGCCTGTAGGGTCCCTTTAAGGTTTTGAATAAATAAACAAAAGACGTCGGGAGGCGGTGTATACGTAAAGATGATGAAAACCTCTAATTTCGTTGCGTCGTTCAGCTGCGACACCTAACCGTCTTTACGACTACAGCGCCACCAAACGTCTTTCTAAGCTACTATTTGAGATTATCCTGACGACTAGAGCGCCACCCAACGTCTTTCTTAGCTACGGTTTGAGATCATCAAAACAACTGCAGCGCCATCAAACGTCTTTCTAAGATACTATTTGAGATAAGATAAGATGGTGGCGACTGCAGTGCCATCCAACGTCTTTCTAAGCTACGTTTCGCGTTTCGCGACTGCAGCGGCGATTACCACGTTTTTTCTCGCTGCTACACGAGATCATGAAATATGCAAATTTACTAAGTATTCATTTTGTAACGGAAAGTTCCTTTAATTCACGAATAAAATTTACAGAAAAACGGAAACTCATCTGAGACGCCATTACGTACGAAATTTCGCGAGAATGACAGTTCAAAGAAAGTAATCTATACTTCAAGGCTTTGCTTGATTATAAATTTATCACCGGTTGTGACTTACTAATTTGTGATGTTTACTTAGAAAGTGATTTGAGATTAAAAACCTGCACGAGCGTTCGCAGGAAATGACCAATTAAGAAGAAAATGCGTATTCTCTGTTCCAATTCGTGAGTGCGTCTGTTTTTTGCATCTAGTTGCTACTCAACCAATTTTAACAGCGTTTAATCAAGTTGACATTTTGTTACTCCGCCATTTGTGTCGGCCTCAAGTCGTGAAGGCCAGGGCCCAAATCCATAAAACCTTGCTAGGCTTAGTTGCCTGCTAAAGTGCCTAGTTTGTACAGGCCGATGTACACAACTAGCAACCAACTAAGCCAGCAAGGTTTTATGGATTTGGGCCCAGGTTTCTTGGTATTGTATTGGATTTTTACATCAGGACCGAATTGTATTGTCTATTTCAGGTGAAATCGACAGATGACGAAGAAGAACTGCACAAGTTAAAAAATGAAGGTGAGAGAT
Organism: Notospermus geniculatus; assembly: GCA_002633025.1. Classification (NCBI taxonomy): domain Eukaryota; kingdom Metazoa; phylum Nemertea; class Pilidiophora; order Heteronemertea; family Lineidae; genus Notospermus; species Notospermus geniculatus. The sequence goes on along the minus strand of NMRB01001076.1, from coordinate 12,871 downwards.
TCCAGCAGATAGACAAATCCCAAATTCCAAGTTCTGCGCACTTCCGCCGAAATAGCAACTAGAACCTCGATCTGAAACCAGCTGACGTGACGCAATCCGTGATTCAGCAATGGTCGACTCTGACGTAACGTCGTCCAAGTCACTGTCGTGGGNAAAAACAAAAAGCTGTCGGGCCTGTCCGGGATTCGAACCCGGGGCCTCTCGCACCCAAAGCGAGAATCATGCCACTAGACCAACAGGCCAGCTGTCGAAATTGAAAGTAGAATGGAACTATGGCATACTTTGGAGTGTGATTGGTTGAAGTAGACTGAAAAAAAAAGTCATCGGGCCTGTCCGGGATTCGAACCCGGGGCCTCTCGCACCCGAAGCGAGAATCATACCACTAGACCAACAGGCCAGCTGGCGAATATCAACCTATAGAATAAAACTATTACAATGAACTAGGCCAGGACGGTCGTTTTTGAAGTGTGTTACCACTGGCTTTGTACGAGTCGGACAGGACACCAGTCTCCTCACGTTGGTTCCAGATTCTGCCGCCAGGGGAGGATACTGAGGCAGATCTCATGCATATAGTGGCACTTTAAAAGCAATTCAGAAACTTGATGATGGCTTCAGATAAAATCAACTTTTCTTTTTACGCAACTAATGTCTCAAATGTGCAATTAAAACACTTGAAAACCAAATAGGATGTTTTTGATCGATAAAGAAAGTCTGTAATTGGAACGATGGAGGCTGGAGGGGGAAGGATGCGCCTGTTGCCATGGGAACGACGGAATAAGACGCTTAGATCGTTCAATCGTCAAAATATAATCCCTGGTGAGTGTAGCTTCAGGTGATCGGTCGATATTGCCGATTTCTGAACGGCGTCGTTTGTATTGAGAAGGTTTGGCCTGAAAATCAGGTGATGGGGGGGGGGNGGCAGTGCTGCTTCGAATGGTAAAGGATAGCCACGGTGGTGTAGTTGTTCGCGTCTCTGACTAGCGGTCAGAGGGTCCCGGGTCCGAGGGTCATTCTCCAATACCGTAGCTGTGCCTTCGCCCCAGTGTTGGAGCGATCCGGGTTCGATCCCCGGTGCAGTCTGCGACAGTTACAATACAATGCGTAGTCTCGCACAGCCAGCCGTTTTGTGCCGCATGCCACAGATCTCCAGATTCGAAACAGCGCCTGGATGACCGAGACTATACAACGCGAACGTGGACGGCCAAGGAACGAGATTTACTCCACATGGGGTGAGGTTGATAAGCGGGAGTTTAACAACCTTAGGGAGGTTTAGAAATCGAACGATAAACGTAAACGTCAACGACAACGTTATTTTTGTACCGAAATGCAATTTAAGATCTGGTTTATGAATGGTATGAAAAATAACGTTGTCGTAAAGTTTACGTTTATTGTTTGATTTCTCAAATTCCCTATTGATAGAGTTCTCCCTTAAAGATAATGTATCATGACTTCATTGTTTACATTCAATGTTTGTAAACATGGATGTTTACATTATGTTATTTTGTACTTTTGGGACATACCAACCTCCCAAATTGAAAATTTCCGGTATCAAAAGAATTTCTAGAGGGGCATGCCACCAGCAAATTACTTATGAGACAAAGAAAGACTGGACACAAACAAACAAAATGTAAATAAACAATGATTTTCGTGGCCCGCGAAAGTACCGGTGATACATTGGCCCGTATTCTAGAAGCTTCCTTAACTCTAAGGTCCGCTTTAAGCTTTTGTATTCTGCCCTGCAAACAACAGCTAAAGGTAAACCTTAGAGTTAAGGAGGCTTCTAGAATATGGCCCATTAGCGAGGTTGCGCACTTTTCCGACTCCGACGCCGACTTCAACTACCAGAATGAATTGCCGTCCGCTGTAGACATCCTTAATAAAAACGACTTGATAGACGTTTGCAAATCGTAGAATGCCATAACTTTGTGGCAGAATTATTTTGACCTGTAATCGGAAGTGCACATACATCGCAAATATTATAGTCGTGTTTCAAGTCGTAACGACTAGGCTCACGACTTCAACGACTTCAATATTCATCATTTATCGGCATTTCCCATTTGTAAGGCCAAATTTTTCTGCCTTCATTTGATGGTGTTTGACGAAATGAAAACGTCTATCAAGTCGTTTTTATCAAGGATGTCCACAGCGCACTGCAGTTCATTCTCGTCGTTGAAGTCGGAGTCGGAGTCGGAAAGGTGCGCAACCTCTCTATTATCTTTAACGCGAGTATGTTTAGCGCAGGATAGTGAATGAATACAGTGCCTCTTTAAGTACCAGCGTTTCCATGACAGTTCGCGAAGCCACTGAGAAATGGTTGTGACGTCATTGCGTGGGAGGGTTGTCATTATTCCGAAGACGTTCGCTGACAAGGAAGGCGTCCTATGATTGCTTACGGTGTTAAACTCGGTGATTGGATCTGGCATCCAGTTATGAATAGTCTATCCGATGAATAGATTTGATAAGCACGTCACTGGCTCCCTGTTGGCAAACTAACTGATGGGAGCTATTTTTAGGAGGGGATTTAACACTTTCGCTTCTGTAAAGCCTAGCGCACATTTGCGACAAAACTCGATCCGTTAGGGGTGTTTTCAAAGTCGACTGACACAACGCTGTCGACTCATCATTCAGCTGGGTCAGTTGATTTCAACAGACACCCCTAACGGATCGAGTTTTTCCGCAATGTGTGCACTAGGCTTTAGTCTTATAATAAGGTCCGTTTCTACTGCAGCGGCGGATTCCACCGTGGTTTGCGGCGAGCGGTGCGGTTTTCACAGGGTTTTGGATAATCCTTCGATGCCGCAACACAATACACGGCGTGTTAATTCTCCCAATGCCTGTGAAAAACCGCTCCGACAATCACCATGGAAAACTACGCAGTTTTTGATGACGTAGACCTCAAAAATGAGAAACTACTCAGTTTTTGATGACGTAGACCTCAAAAATGAGAAACTACTCAGTTTTTGATGACGTAGACCTCAAAAAATATCTCCAGGCGTTCACGTTCTCACTGTGGACCCGAACCTCCCTAAAACCATATAAATCCCCAGTTAGATAAAATCTTAATGTTTCTTACATTAAATCGGGTGACTAATCATGAAGTTTGTTGTAATTGATGTCTTTGCAAGAAATGCAGCATTTTTGATGGCATTCGGCTAATTAGGTTTTGCCAAACACACCTGCGTACATGGAACAATAAAATAAGATAATGGCCACGTGGTTTTTTAGCAGTGGTTGTATAACTGATAACTTTTGCGTCTCTTGAGTGACATCAGTCTACAAACTCATTCTGCTGGCATGTCTTCCCTAGAGCCTATTTGCACAACTGCTGCGGCTTTGCTGCCTTCGAATACCATTTAGAACACGGTCAACTGTAAATCTAGGCTTACCTACGGATGTAATCCGCTAAAATACGAAGTTTGTAATTTTGAAAGTGTGAATTTCGTGGACCACGAAATTATTCTTAAGGCGGTGACAGACTGGCGCGTAAGCAACGGGTCGGGAAAGCGTTCAACCAATCAGGGAGGCAGAAAACACGGACCGAAACACCTACCGAAGAATCTGATAATAAGCAAGAAGTCAATCTCCAGAATTCACGAATTTTCGACCCCAACCGGGGTCTTTTTCAAGTGGAACTTTACAATCTGAAACTCAGAGTTTCAGATTGTAAAGTTCCACTTGAAAAAGACCCCGGTTGGGGTCGAAAATTCGTGAATTCTGGAGATTGACTTCTTGCTTATTATCATTCTGTGTGTCAATTTTGTGCTTTTCTGTATCTTGGATTTACCGAAGAATCTGATTGGCGGAACGCCTGCAGGACGCGCCGCGTACGCGCCAGTCTGTCATCGCCTTTAGGCCGGCTGTCCATTCACGCGATTTTCGAGCGGCAGACGCTCGAAAGCATTGTTTGTTTCCGCCGCGTTGGTCGTGGACAAAGGATGCGACATCGCGCGGCAAGAAAATCGCGTGAATGGATTCTTAGCTTAAGAATCCATTCACGCGATTTTCTTGCCGCAGACGCTCGAAAGCATTGTTTGTTTCCGCCGCGTTGGTCCTGGACGAAGGATGCGACATCGCGCGGCACGAAAATCGCGTGAATGGATTCTTAGCCTTAGCCTTAGAATCAATTTTGACTGCCGCGACGTACTCCCTTTAAGTTAAGGCGGTGACAGACTGGCGCGTACGCTGCGCCTCCTGCAGGCGTTCCGCCAATCAGATTCTTCGGTAGGTGTTTCGGTCTGTGTTACCGCCTCCCTGATTGGTTGAACGCTTTCCCGACGCGTTGCTTACGCACCAGTGTATCACCTACTTCACTCCACAGTACATTCGAACCAATGGTCACACGTTCTCATGATTAACGACTCCCGATACGCCAATATAATCACAGCATAAGCTACAATATCATAAAAACATCAGAACATGATCATTTCATGAGTCTTTCTCTCACGCGTCAAGGAATGATAAATCGGAGAATGATTTTACATGTTGGGTTATTTTCTGAGAAAACGTCGCATTCATTATAACTATTGCGTGGTGAATTAGAAAGTAAAATCAAATCCTATTAATGCAATTACGTCAAGAGCAATTTCGCAGAATTCCATTTCTGTTGCATTGATTTTCCCTTTGTGGACCCCTATGAATGGGGACACCTCTCTATAGGGAACCCCGATCACGCAGACCACGCGAGAATATACGCGTGGGTTTGAACTGATAGTACACAGACGCCACGTATTATTCATGACGATTCAAGGTGTTATTGGCCGTGCTTGGTGAACCGCATCTCTCGAACAATGAGCCTCTATAGGTGTCACCTCTGCTCTATTAGTCTCACGTGACCACTTGGCGCTCCCCATTACGGACACCCTGTAGGCTAAGGCTTCCTTTACATTGAAGTATACGGTATACGAAAACGCCAGTGAACAATGGCTTCACGGTCGTGAATCCTCGCCTTTGTTAATCGGTGTTTTCGTATACCGTATACTTCTATGTAATGGAAGCCTAAAAGGTAACCGCCACGGGTTACTGACGACTACGTGCGGCAGTAACCCCATGCATGCGTTATGCACTGATCTTATCGTAGTCGTCAGTAATCTGTGGCGGATACCTAGTGGGACCCTATAGGCAGCTGGGGTAGCGAGCATAAAGAGGTCGTAACCCTACGTCAGCAGGCCTAAACCAGGCGTAGTGCAAGGGCCACAACGAGCACTACGCCTGGCTTAGGCCAGACGTAGGGTTACGACCTCGCTACCCCTGGCTATTAGGCTCATATCAGTGTGGTCACTTCATCACAGGTGGCGCTAGCAACTCACAACATCAACATTTGAGCCAAAATCCGTGGTAGGGATTTTGGCTCAAATGTTGATGTTTAGTGTATTTTACTTGCAATCCATGTCAGAGTTAGATTCTCATGCCAACCGATCGGTGTAATGAGCACATCAAAATGGCATCAGGAGGCTGCCTGTAGGGTCCCTTTAAGGTTTTGAATAAATAAACAAAAGACGTCGGGAGGCGGTGTGTTCGTAAAGATGATGAAAACCTCTAATTTCGTTGCGTCGTTCAGCTGCGACACCTGATCGTCTTTACGACTACAGCGCCACCCAACGTCTTTCTAAGCTACTATTTGAGATTATCCTGACGACTACAACGCCACCAAACGTCTTTCTTAGCTACGGTTTGAGATTATCAAAACAACTGCAGCGCCACCAAACGTCTTTCTAAGATACTATTTGAGATAAGATAAAATGGTGGCGACTGCAGTGCCATCCAACGTCTTTCTAAGCTACGTTTCGCGTTTCGCGACTGCAGCGGCGATCACCACGTTTTTCCTCGCTATTACACGAGATCATGAAATATGCAAATTTATTCATTTTGTAACGGAAATTTCCTTAATTCACGAATAAAATTTACAGAAAAACGGAAACTCATCTGAGACGCTATTAGGTACGAAATTTCGCGAGAGTGACAGTTCAAAGAAAGTAATCTATACTTCAAGGCTTTGCTTAATTAGAAATTTATCACCGGTTGTGACTTACCAATTTGTGATGTTTACTTAGAAAGTGATTTGAGATTGAAAACCTGCACGAGCGTTCGCAGGAAATGAGCAATTAAGAAGAAAATACGCATTCTCTGCTCCAATTCGTGAGTGGGTCTGTTTTTTGCATCTAGTTGTTACTCAATCAATTTTAACAGCCTTCAATCAAGTTAAACTTAAAAGTACATTTTGTTACTCCGCCATTTGTGTCGGCCTCAAGTCGTGAAGGCCAGGGCCCAAATCCATAAAACCTTGCAAGGCTTAGTTCCTGCTAAAGTGCCTAGTTTGTACAGGCCGATGTACACAACTAGCAACCAACTAAGCTAGCAAGGTTTTATGGATTTGGGCCCAGGTTTCTTGGTATTGTTATGGATTTTTACATCAGGACCCAATTGTATTGTCCATTTCAGGTGAAATCGACAGATGATGAAGAAGAATTGCACAAGTTAAAAAATGAAGGTGAGAGATTCCAGCAGATAGACAAATCCCAAATTCCAAGTTCTGCGCACTTCCGCCGAAATAGCAACTAGAACCTCGATCTGAAACCAGCTGACGTGACGCAATCCGTGATTCAGCAATGGTCAACTCTGACGTAACGTCGTCCAAGTCACTGTCGTGGGGTTCTCTGCGTCACGTCATTCAGTTTCAGACCGAGGTTCTTGTTGCTATTTCGGCGGAAGTGCGCAGATCTTTCCCGTTTACGTCAATTTGGGATTTGTCTATATAAGCTAACTTATGGAAAGTGTGGCAGTATGGGGGGGGGGGGATATGACGATACCTACACTGATATAATCCGTAACTCATATGCTGCTGTTGCCTAGAAATGAATCACCACTCTACATTTTTCACTCCTCATTTTCCATTCAAAATCAAAATCAGAAAATGAACCCCCTATGTGCACAGTTAAGCCCCCCCCCCCAAATTATATGTTTCTTGTCCAGCAACTCAGCGACTTTTTTTATTGTCAAAATACTTTTTTTCCAGTTGTCTTCATGGTTGGGGAAAATATTACCAGCAAACTATCTCTCTACATGTTTAAAGCACAAGTTTCATGAAAATAAAGATGATTTCAAGTGACGAAGCATTTCTATGCGTTGTATAGAAGGCGCTGCGTAAGCAAAGCGAGAAGATTTGAAATTGGTGAAAAAAAATTTTAGATGGAAAGGGCTCGGGAATGATGCAAGCGAGGACAAGAAACAGATACTATTTTTTGGGGCCTAATGGAGAATGCAATGTTCATTCTTCAGGTTACAGATGATTCGGGCCAAATCACAAATGACGAGTGCATGGAAAATGAGCTCTTATGTAACAGCAGCCCTAGAGAGATGTTATGAGTGAGGTCACTGACTTATCCTCAATGTAATCATAGAAAGTCATTTGATACCTCGATTTATCGCTTTTTTTCCAGTGCCTAAGGTTACAAAGCAAGGAGTGGCGGTTGTCAAGACTCTAACGAGTTCAGAGAAGGTCGTAAACGGACAGAAGGAATCAACAACAGATGAAGAAACAAAAGGTTTGTACCTCAAGAAGTTCAGCTTTGTCCAGTTTTATTTGCATCGCGTCTGGCATAGACTGGTTCTCGTCTTTGCCGCTGTACTCCCGCGGCGTTACTGTCCGTTCCGGAACGGACGGTGGCGCCGTGAGAGTGGACCGAACACTGTCCTGATTAAAAATACTAGCTGCCCAGAAGACCGGGTACCAGTCTACCGTGAGAGTGGAACGGCAAAGACGGGAACCAGTCTACGCCTGGCCTTCCTCAGTTTAATGTGCGACTATGTGGTCTGCCTTATGTGGAGTCGTGGGTTCGAATCCCGATACTGTTGGTAAACAACTCACCAGCATAGCAAATCTAGGATTTCTGTCAGTGTGTGACTATTACTTGAACAGAAAGAGGTTCTCTTCTAGTCTGGTTCCCTGACCTGCCGTATAATGGCGCTGACTGATTTGCGATTATGGCCGCTCAGGCACGCGAAGCCTAGGTCACATATCCACTCCGGGGCCCGTACGGCGAGTAAAAACAGACATTTTGGCCAATTTCTACGGTGCCCAGTTTGATCTAGTTTAATTTCCGCTTATCCATTGAGGCGATTTCGGCATAATTCAGCTTCGATCTGAGTTTCAGTCTCAAAAATCCACAGCAAGCCGCTGGGTGGGGAAAATCGTACGGCGCCCGGTGGCATTTGTGACCCAGGCTTTAGCTGGTCAAGCGGGCCATGGGCACAAAAGTTAGGTAAAATAATTGTCTGAGAGGATGTGTTTGGTAGTGTTATATCATGCTTGGACAATGAATGGCCACGACGTCATGTGGGAGAACTAGTAGGACACCATCTTTGTTGGAAAGGTCTACAGGGTCCCTTTAAAACTACGGGCACACGATAGTTTGGCCCGTATTCTAGAAGCTTTCTAATTCAAAAGTTTACCTCTAGCTATCGTTTGCAGGGCAGAATACAAAAGCTTAATAAAGTGGGCCTTTATCTGCTTGCTTTCACAATTTCCAGTTCTCAAACCAGGGACAAACAAAGTCCTTGCCGATGTCGAGGTCTCAAGCCAAGGTAAACAGAACGGAAACGAAGCACCCAAAGTGGAGACGGAGGTTGACATCCCAGATCAGGGCATCGCACAGAAGTTTAAAGGTATCGATGGTGATCAAGTCCCTGCGAGAAACCCAATGGCGTTCACTCCACGAGCAGTAGCCGAGTACCTCCTGGTGTCCGGTGATCTCGACGGGTTCTTTAGCGCTCTTGAAGAACTTGTCACGGCCAAAGTGGTAAGTTCTCGTAACCGACGGGGATCATAGTCAGGTTTCGCAAATCTGACGAAACATGAAGTACGAAATATGAAATTCGTCTTCATTNCCCCCCCCGCCTACTCCCCTGACAAGTCTATGAATCTCTCTGCAGATGTCTGTCGAAGATGCCAAGTTATACGAGATGGAAGTCGAGAGGGAGTACCAGATACTGCTGTCGGAACTAGAGGAACCCGAGGAAGTGGTAAGACTTCTGTATCAAACTGAGAGTTTCGATCTTTCCGGCAAAGATGGCCGTCTATCAGTTCTCACCATATGACGTCAGAAGCTTAATACCATTCAATGGCCGCTGGCACGCGGTGTGATACAATATAATGTCCCCGTCTTCCTGATGTCCCCCTGCATTGTTTGTCACAGGATTAAGGGTGTTGGTCTCTCTGGAGTCCAATTCAATGGTGCCGCTTAATCCCTAAAAGTATTGTTGGGGGGACATTCCATCTTTTACACCCGTCCGGTGACAGACTGGCGCGTACGCGTCGTGCAGGCGTTCCGCCAATCAGATTCTTCGGTCGGTGTTTCGTTCCGTGTTACCGCCTCCCTGATTGGTTGAACGCTTCCAGACGCGTTGCTCACGCGCCAGTCTGTCCCCGCCTTCAGTTCACGATATCTTTCAATTTAGGACTACTACAACAATTTGAACTTCAATCGCCCGGACAAGCGAGACGACATCGTGGAAGACGATAGAGATTTATTCAACATTGAATCGATGGCGAGTCGGGTGAATCTGCAAAAAGCCTTAGACAAGGAAGCTGCCTACGCTGAGCTCGCACAGGCCTTGGTTAATGATTATATCAAGGAGAACGAGCGGGAGGAGGAGGAAGCGTATGATAGCCTCATGGATGAGATGAATGATGATGATATGAACAATGTTATAGGTAGGTGATGATAGGGCTTCCTTAGAACATCAGAGAGCTTCTTAGCCCGTTAGCGCTCGCTCCCTTCGTCACCGGACACGAGTCCCTGTGTGTGTGTGGGGGGGGGGGCTCGTTCCCTTCGTCACCGCACACGAGTTCCAGGGCGTTTTCGAATCCTCGTTCTTGACCACACTCGTGCTGACCCAGTTCATGTAGCTGTTGACTCAACTCGAGAACGGCAGTCTCGAACGCCGAGAACACAACCCCTGTCGGGTCAAGAACCTGTTCTTCTCACTCCTCGCTCAGCGGAGGGTTGAGAAGAACACGTTCTTGGCACGACTCGAGTTGCGTTCTCGGCGTTCGAGGCAGCCGTTCTTGAGTTGAATCAACATCTACATGAACTAGGTCAGCACGAGTGTGGTCAAGAACGAGGATTCGAAAACGCCCCCAGTGTGCGGGGTGCTCGCTCCCAATAGAGAGTTTTCGCAAATCCCCCGAAACGCCAACGCCAACGCCAAACCCATTGTTAGATGCTACGCAGAGACCACCGAACAAAAGGATAGACGTTCCCGTTGGCGTTTCGGGGGCTTTGTGAAAACTCCCTAATATAGAGTTTTCGCAAAGNAAACACGAAAATATATTTACAGGTCTTTTAGCTGACAGCCTTGTATCTGACGAAATGAACAGGGAATCCCAGGGAGGAGGGCTGAACCAAAATGAGGCTGAGTCAGAGGAGGAAGAGCTGAACGAAATCGCACAATCCATGGGTAAAGGGGACGAGGTACCAGTGCAGGAAGAAGGTACGGAAGCCGAGATGAGTCAAACGACTGATAAGAAAAGTCGAACGAGTGGAGAGAACAAAGAAACAGGTGAGTACATGCAGCAGGCACGGATCCAGGGTTTGGAAAAGGGGGGCGGAGCGAGGGCAAAGCCCGAGCGCGAGCGGGGGAGGGGGTCCGGGGGTCGATTAGTCGTTTTTGCCGCTACAGGCATCATCGCTGTCATTTTCCCTATAAACGTGACAGAAAAAAGTTCTTTCACATATCACAGTTTGTGTTTACGGGCGAAATGGCGGCCATTTTGAAATGACGCAATGCATCGCGCATGTGTAAACTGCACTGAACACCGTAGCGAAATGAAATGGGTTTTGAGAAAGGGATCCGTTATGTCGGCCATACGCGAAAAATGAAGATAGCAGAAAGATACCGACAAGAAAGACAAGTCGATTGACGTATGTTTCGTCAAATTTGACCCAGCCGTTGCGGAGCTATCGTTGATAAACCTCGCGCCACTCGGAAGTGGAATGGAGAGTGGAATAACATTTCATTCCTTTTTCAGACGATAAGAAAGCCAAGAAAGCCGACGAAGAGACAGTTCCTGCCAAGAAAGCCGAATAGGACGCCATGATCAAACTTTCCGACGACCCTCCAAGATGAAGACTCCATAACGTGAACTTCTTCATATCACGTGATCGCTTCACCCACCTGCCACCGTTTTGCATACATATCACGTGATTTGTTTTTTGTGATAAGGTGGTCACGTGACGCGGTCGAAATCACATCGGTATTTTACTAGAAATGTATATTTTTCAATATTGATATCGAGGTTCTTCACTGACGTCACAAATGTCGCGTAACTGCAAAGAATCGGCCATATTGGCCGGCGACGACGTCAAAACTGTCACGTCGTGACATTTTGACGTCACGATCTGTGTGTTGACGCTGTGTTCATGCCGTGACGTCGCTTGACAGTTTGACGGCCAATATGGCGGCATCGTGTCGTCATGGAAACGTGACGTCACGGGAAGAACATCTATTCCTGTCTCTTCGACCTTGAGCCTAGTTTTCACTCGGTCGTCGACTACAGCCAGTGCCAGATGCGCGAAACCGCATCAAACAACAGACTTTTCGTCGCGCACTGGACGCCGCCTGTCGGCAACTGTAGCATGAATTCAGCTTTCAGGCGAGAAACTATTTTTGTGAACTGGGTCTTGCCAATGCAGATACATGTAGATGGTAACTGGTCTATTGTGGACCATCTCTACCAAGGACTCCCGAGATTTATGGATTGATGCATTCTATAAGTCCTATGGAAGGGTTGTGAATAGGTCCTGTGAGTGGACTCGTATAAGGTCGCTGTTATGCCCCCATCACACAGAGCTAGTTCTCAGTACGTTCTTGAAAATGTTGCAGAACGGGTTCAAACTGTGTGCGAACGGAGTGGACGTAGTGGCAACTTATTACAGTCTTTTTACGAACTTCATGGACGGGCTTGGACAGGAAGGGTGCTCCAGAACTTCGAGGCATATTTGGCCAACGTTACACGTTCTTGCCCGTTTTACGATTTTTTTTAGGACGGGGCAGGACGTTTTGAGAACTAGCTCAATGTGACAGTACCTTTACATAGGAGCTCATTTTTCACTCGTCATTAGTGATTTGGCCCGAATCATCCGTAACCTGAAGAATGTTCACATAGCCGGTCATTTTTTGATTTTGATGTTGAATGGGAAATGAGAAGTGAAAAATGAAAAAGTGAGTAGTTCATTTCTACCTAACAGCAGCTGATCACAAATGCCGAGTGAAAATGAGATCCTAGCTCACAGCGGCCTTACGTGAATATTTACGTGATAATGCGATGATAGGGACTTATTATTTTCGTGGGAATCTTACCCGTGTCACGTGACCACCGACAACCGTGTGACTTCACTACGTTGTCTTTGTGAATATGCACTTGTTTGAGCTTAAATCAGAAAAAAAGAGAAATGTCACAAAAATTCGATATTTTGTCCCTTTTTGTGGCATTCCTCGCAAAAAAATCAGGGGCTGGAAAATTCATGTACTGTACAGGACGAAAGTATGTGACGCACGATTTGCGATTCCTTCTTTCTGGCGTTTTTGTAATTCATAGATGAAAGAATGGAATGATGACGTCACGAGAGCGACGACTGTGACGTCACTGCTGGACGGTCTGACAATCGCGTCTTTGAAGTGGTGATAATGTGCTGTATATAACGCTTGTTAACGTAACATTTTTTCCGTCACAATCCCGTGTTTGTCATTCGTTATCATAACCATACTGAGATGCCGAATTTTTTGTTTGGAAAATTTGGCGTCGATTTGAAATTGGTGATTTTCATGGCTTTCGTAATACGTTTCCTGAATAGGGCTGAACCTCTCTACTAAG
>NMRB01001075.1:199715-223971 GCA_002633025.1 Notospermus geniculatus | reverse complement strand
CCCCCCGTCCCCCCCTCTGTATGAAACACTGGCTCCTGCGGCAACTTTTGCGGAAGTGTTTGATACCTCCCGTCCTCAAATCTCCTGAAAAGGCCTGCTTCGCTGAGTTCCCTAACGGGGCGAATGAGGTCAACGCAACTGTATTGTATTGTATTTCATTTTTCCGTCAGGGCCGACGCTATAGCATTATTGGCCCTGGTAAGTACGGAGGAGGCCATCACAAGCTACTCATGTTCCTCCCTTGATGGGGTCTTTTACTTGCCCTTGTAAAGACACAAGGTACAAAGCACCACGGCTTACTGTCCCATGCGACGGACGTGAAGAGCCGGGAATGAAAATCCCATAATGGCCCGGGCTGGATTCGAACCCGGGACCTGCCGCTTGCTAAGCGGACGTGATAACCACTAGGCTATCAGGCTCCTGCATACCTTGTGCCTTATGAAGAAGTCAAATGAGCATTATCAAAAACTTACACAATCAAGCCACATCAGGAATTCCCAGCACTGTGAGTACGTCAGATCGATACTATGATACAACTCCCGAGCACGGATGCTGTTCGTGATGTACTCCACGTACGCGATCGCATCCGTAATGTTCCTCTTCTTCGTGCACAGGATAATCCGGTTGAAGTTCGCGTGGACGACAGTCGAGCCGAGACGTTTGAACTCCGCGATCAGCTGCATGAAAAGCTTCTTCATAAGATTGTGGAGAGTTTTGCGGAGCGCTGGTTCGTAGAGTAGACAACTCGGGGTACGTAGCCACCGATAGAAATGGATGATCTGGTGGTCGGCGAAGGGATTCTGGTAGGTTGTGACATCCCGGATCCAGCCATGGACCATGCTCTTCAGAATCCTGTGAATGAGAAAAGATGACGTACAAAATCAGTGAAGAACTTGGAAAGTTGCAGCACACAATGTCTCGTGCAGCCCATTTCACCAAAATGCGAGTTGGTGAAATGTGAGTCGGTGAAATGACAGTAGGCGAAATGGGAGTACACCTGATATCTCGTACAACACCATCATCAATGCTCAGTGATGCTTCTGAGCATCAACCCGTCTGTCCCCAGAGTCCAGCAGACGACATCTTCTGTCAAAATTTTCTCACATCATGGCACTTATTGAAAAATATTTGAAGAAAGGTTGTTCCTATCAACCATCTGAAGAATGTTTCTTCAAATATTTACCAGTTCATTTCCAAGGCTTGTAGAAAACGTTGACAGAAGATATCGTCTGCTCAAACCTGGGGGCAGATGAGTTACCTGCGACTCATGTTTCATATCTGGTTTGACATACCTGAACGCCACAGTGCAGAGGGCTGTCTCATCGTAACTCGTCAGGGCCGTCGCCGCCCCTTGGCCAGACATCATCTCCTCGACGGACTGCTGGGGCATGATGTCGAAACTCATCGTGGAGGCGCCTTCAAATTCATTCACTTTGGCAGACTGGAATAAAAGAAAGGTAATGAGTTCATAACTTTCATTTGATAGTAATGTAAAGTTTCTACATTACAGCTCGGTACAGTCATGTACCCCTGTAACAGGTGGGTGCGGTAAGCCACTTGCATGAAGAGACTTAGCCGTTGCTGAGCCTGCCCCTCAACCATAGCTGAGCCTGACACTCAACTGCTGCTGCTGCTGAAACCAATGCTCAACTGTGGCTGAGACCGACACTCAACCACTGCTGAGCCTAGCACTCAACCAATGCTGAGCCTGATGCTCAACCACTACTGAGCCAGTTCGTCAACCAGTGCTGAGCCTGACTCGCAACCACTGCTGAGCCGCTGTGCTCTGACTCGGCTACTGATGTAGTCTGAGGTGCATATGAGGCAAAAACTTGGGCTTACCTCAAGAAGTGTGTTAATCGGCAGACTAGCAATATCCAACTCGACGCAGATCGTCGGGAAACATCCAGACTTGTTCACCTCCACAACATTACTTTCCTCCGGCTCCATAACGAGACGGTTATCATCCGCTTCCTTCCCGCCGAGATCCGGCCGATCCGTCGGCGAACACCACATCACGTGATTATGCTTCTGAAGATGGCGGGCGAAGAAAAGATCGCAGCCAAATAGCGTGGAGTCTTTTGGGAGATTTCCGACGGGGATATGAAAGTAGCGACACTGTTCGATCATGGCTTGGAGGGTGACGTCAACGTTGAGGTAGTGTTGGACCATGCGGCGGAATCCGTGACGCTGCCAGTCGAGCACGTTGTACAAACCAGAGCTGGAATGAAGAGATGTTGAAGTTGGTATTTTGATTTCGATTTTTCCATGAAAGCCGAAGCCATTGCATTATTGGCCCTGGAAAGTACGGAAGAGGCCATCTCAAGCTACTCATGTTCCTCACTTGGATGGGGTATTTTACTTGCCCTTGCAAAGGCAAGGTACAAGACACCACGGCTTACTGTCCCGTATGACGAACGTGAAGAGCTGGGAATGAAATCCCATATGGCCCTGGCTGGATTCGAACCCGGGACCTGCCACTTGCTGAGCGGACGTGATAACCACGTGGCTATCAGAGCTCCTCTTTTGAAGTGGGTCATTTTGGGGTGAAGGGGGATGCCCGGAACGATGTCCTGTCCCCCAGTTGTACGGCATAGCCTAACCCGCCGGCCATGGAGGATTTCCTTCATGGATTTTAGCTTTAGTTTTTGCGCACCTGACTTGGGAATCCAAACAACCCAACCTCGAAGTATTTGAGACTGAGCGGGCAGTATGTTTGAGAGGAAATGGGACATCAAGAACCTACCTATCTGTGACGTGGATGGGTACGAGGGGATATTCGGCCAATCCAGGCATACTTGTGGTCAGACGGGGTAAATCTGAAAGATCATGAGATGAAATCAGAGTTTAATCTCTGGTTGTCCACCAGACAGAAGACTGATACACACATACTAAATCCGCGTAGGACGTCACTGACGCTACAGATGTACCGGTAAGGGGGAAAGAATGGACACTACCCTCGACTGTTGTGAAGCTGCAGCACCATGACGTCATTTCAGCCCAAACTGGCGCCAGCAGGAGCGGATCCAAGGGGGGCACACCCTCCGCACGCCCCGCTTTCGGCCAAAAAATCTTTAAAATCGACCGTGAAATTCTGAAATTTGGAACAAATCATTGAAATCCACCGCAGATTTCAATGTTTGTAGCACAGTGCGCCCCCTCTTTCCCGAAATCCTGGATCCGTACCTGGCCAGGACCACAGTGCAAATGTGCCGTCTGTATGGAAACCACGAGCAAAATTTTTGACAAATGGGACGACTCACCATAACAAGATTGCACGGCGACGTAACTCGCCCCTCTCGCCTCCTCTTTATAGTTTGAGATGATCTTCTGGACTGCCCTGTAGGCACTCCGGTTGTCTTTCTCCACATAGACATCAAACGTGTGTCCGGCGGGAGGGAGTAATTCATCACTGCCGAGTTTGCTCACTCTGAAAATAAGAACGAGATTTCAGCTAACATCGTGAATTTGTTCTACACTAGCACAATTTATTTCACACCTTCAAATTTCACCACTACTGCCAAAGTTTCCCAGGAAATGGGCNTCAACAAACATCGTAAATTTGTTCCACACTAGCACAATTCACCTCACACCTTCAAATTTCCCCACTGCCAGAATTTCCCATGAAATGAGGGAGGGGGAGATACGCACCTTTGGTGCTGTTGACTTTGTATACCTGGACGGCACTGTCGGCATTCCAACCAGAGGGGGCGGGGGGCTTTCACAAAACTGGTTTCAGAAGTCTTAAAATGGGATTTCCTGGCATTTCAGAGAGGGGACCAGTGAACTCGGAGGGGGGGCTATCTCCTCAAGTTCAAATCATTAAGGGGATTTACTCCTCTCCCATTCTATAAAACTCCTGCTGAAAATTTCTGGCCAACTTCCAAGGGAAAATCTTCACATAGTCACCTCAGTTTTTCTACCCAACCCATCTGGTGTCATTTTTGCAGTCCCAAACTTACTTGGCGCTGTGTTCACCGTTATACGTCGCAGTCAAGTTTGACATCTGATTCGTTTTATCGACGACGACGACCGAGCCCTTCTTCTGATCCGGTGAGCAGATCCCACACATCATCTTGCCCCCGCTGACATGGTGGTAGAGGTAGATATATTTGATGGTCCCGGGCTCGAGGTAGGAGTACTCCGCCAACGTCTTGAAGTCCAGGTTGTCCATGTCGAACGTATCCGCATCCTAAAAATGGAGATGAGAAAATACACTGGCACCTCTCTATTCAGGACATACAGTAGAACCTTTTTATTGAGGACACTCTGTAGTAGGAAGGACAACTCTTTACATACTACTCACCTGCCTCCCCCCGCCCCACAATCCAGCAGACGACATCTTCTGTCAAAGTTTTCTCACATCGTATGGTACTGAATGAAAAATATTTGAAGAAAGGTTGTTCTTATCAACCATCTGAAGAATATTTCTTCAAATTTTTTCCAATTTAGTTCCAAGGCTTTCAGAAAACTTTAACAGAAGATACCGTCTGCTGAAACCTGGGGGCAGATGAGTTAAGGACATCAAACTTTCGACCCAAATTGGTCATATCCAAACAAAATGGCTCTGTAAGCAGGACTCCTCCAGAAAGGACAGGCACTTACCTTCCCCACGGCCCGCCTGGCGTGTTCTCGGCTGACCGTGCAGATGCAACCGAGTCGAACCATGCAGCGGAAAAGAAGGGGCACCTGGGTCTCGTAGACTCCCTCGATGTCTGGCGATGAGAGGTCGGCGCTTATTTCACTGGAAGAAGGGACGTAGAAACGTATAGACGATTCTCGAATTCGCAGATGTGCGCACTTCTGCCGAAATCTCAACCAGAACCTCGATCTGAAACCAGCTGACGTGACGCCATCCATGATTCAGCAATGGCCGACCCTGACGCAATGTCTTTGACGTCACTGTCGTGGGGTTGTCTGCGTTACGCCATTTAGTTTCAGACTGAGGTTGTGGTTGAGATTTCGGCGGAAGTGCACAGATCTTTGTCGTTTACGTCAATTTGAGAACAGTCTATCAAACTAAAAGTGTGATGCAGCTTGGAAAAACTGATCAACCAATCAGGAGGTTTGTTCTGTTCATCCAGCCAACGTCTTCATATCTTATGACATTTAATTCGATACTCACTTAATGTGTTCCTGGTATACATCCTCGGGTACGGTGTACTCGTACAGATGGAGGGTGGGGTGCGATCTCGGCAAACTCTTCGATATTTTCCGCCACAATTCTCCGGATTCAGCTTCCTTCGGCGTCTTCTGATTCACGTAGAATATCCTCGGAACGTTTAACGTCATGGAGTGCAGCTCTGAACCAATCAGAGCCCAGAGGCGATACTGCCCTGACTGCTTGGTCTCGGCAAGCTAGAAAACAGACAGAAATTTCCATTTGTTACAAAATTTCCCAAGAACTCATGATTTGAATTTAAGGAAACAACGCCAAACAAACATGAGCCCTTACCTGAATTATCTGCCACGGCATGTTGAACACCGTCTGTGCCGCCTTTCTCAAAAAGTTCCCCAGACCCGTGTTAGGACCGCTCCTAACTGCTGTGCCGCCACCTATATTGTTATTTCGGTCATCATCCACCCTCCGTCTTTTCGCCGACCCTTTCCGTTGCTGACGCTGTAGCGCCCATTTTTTCTTCTGGTAGACGACCCACTCTTTTCTCTCCTCCTGCAATGAAGAGTTTTTGTTATTATTTGATTTGACATGTGCTACATCGCCCTCTCAAAACAGCAGGAACTTCCATCAAAACTTAACTCATCAACCCCCTAAATCCAGCAGATGGCATCTTCTGTCAAAGTTTTCTCACATCCTGTGGTATGAATTCGAAAATATCTGAAGAAAGATTGTTCCTATCAACCATCTGAAGAATATTTCTTCAAATTTTCCCCAATTTATTTCCGAGGCATCCAGAAAACTTCCATAGATGATGCTGTCGCTCAAATTGGGGCAGATAGACTACAGACAGAACTCTACCTTGGTTTTCCCAAATGGAGGTGGTGGGCCTAGGACCTCCCGCCATGACATGGTCATGTCTGTGTCCGTGAAATCATTGCCGTCCGCCTTTGATCGTTTCCGTTTCGTACTGATCGTTATAGGTGTCGCTTTACTCTGTTGCGACACGCCAAAATCTTCAATGTCGGCGACAGGCTGCGACTGCGACGGCGCCACATCCTCGTCTGCTGGTCTTGCTGGTAAAATGGACTTTACAGATCGCACCGACGATGTAAACATCTCATTGATGCGTTTCTGCTTAAAGACGTCGTTTTTCTCCAAGAGTTTCTTGTGTAGCCAATCAGGATGAGCAACCCTTGGGACGGGGTTGGTGACTTGTTGAAGCGCAGCAGGAATCGTAATGATCTTCTGGACCGTGCCGGCGAGTCTCTCGATGTAATATTCCCAGTCAAGAATCTGATCAGAGAAAAAGACTGCATCATGCTATGTATCATGCTGGCTGTAAAAAAAGGTTCGTTCTGCTGTACGAGCAATGGTAGAATGAGTAGAACTTTTTTGAATAGAAAATGTGTTTGATTTAACTGGAAAAAGGCATGAATAAAATTGTAACAACCTACCGTGCGAATATCGAAGTCACTTCTTCCAGGATCTTTCAACCATTTGCGTAAATAATGCTTCCTGACACTCGGTTCAGCTTGGAAGATCGCCAGGGGTATGGCACGCTCGGTGACCGGGGCGCCGTCCGGTTTCTTCGAGATGATAAACCGGCAACTGAGACCGGCATCTTTCACCATCTGGTCGCCAAGAAATTCTGCCAATCGCCTCGCTGTGCTGATGGACGTTGACTTCTGTTCGCCGTAGTCTTCGAGTTTTCGCGACATGCTGCGGTTCTCGGAGATGAGGTCGAAGAGTTCCGAGTCTGGCATGTTTGCGGCCTGGAAGAAACATCTCTGGTGAGTGAACGATTCACAGAAAGACAGGACTTAAAGCCCCACAGTATTGAATTTTACGATATTTTCAAAAAGTTAGGAGAGTGCACACAGAGGTCCCATAGCCTCGTGGAGGTCCCCCAAATGCTTGCCTGATACGCACTTCACAGAATCAAGGCCTAGTTTTCAGCACGCATTGGAAAAAACTGCAGGGAGAGCTGTAATGTATTCTGACAGAGCGTAGTACATTTTACACTACGCTGACGTCATGACGTCGTGCGAGAATCGCGGCGATGATTTGCGTTTTTCACATTCAATACAGTGGGGCTTTAAGGTAACTCTAAAGGCCTGTTTCCACTGTAGCGGATTCCGACCCGGCTTGCTGCGATAGGAGCAGTTTTCACAGGCATTGGGAAAATCAACAAGTCATGTATTTTTAAACCATCGAAGGATTATCCAAAACCCTGTGAAAACCGCTCCGGCACCGCAAACAATGGCGGGCTCCGCTGTGGTGGAAACGGGCCTTAATTAGCAATAAATTTGAAGAAACTAGGAACGAACCTTGCTGTACAGGACATCTAACCAATAATCTGCGACTTTAGCCACCGCTGCGTAGGTTTCCTCCAACGCTCCCCCTTTCAGAAACGCTTCGAAGACGGACGACTGGAAGATCTTGATCAGCTGAAGCTCGCCTCGGCGTTTGACTTCAAATCCCTGAAAGTTGAATTAAAATGTGACGGCACATCCTGAAATCACCAGATTAAGCTCACAGGTTGTCCACACCTATAGCCGCGTTTGCACTACTAAACATTTTGGTCCAGTTGAAGTGAACCGTACTCCAACTGCACCAAGTCAACATGATTTGTACTGTTTAGACAGCAGTGTATTAATCTGAATTGACAGCGATGAGTCACCACGCAACGTACCGGAAACGTCGCTCTCCATTCAGTGGAGGTAAAACCTCATGCATTGGCAACCCGGCGGCCTCCAATCACACCGAATTTTCTCACGAGTGACACATGGAGGTCAAGGACGAACTGTGCGCATGCTCAATCTGTCCCAGGTAAGTAGATTCGGTTCATTAATTTGCCGTCAATCAATCAGGTTCACAGAGCCACATTTGGTCGGAGCACCGTACTTGGTCCAGACCAAGACCACCACCTTCTGTGGGCCTCGGTACAGTGTGGTCCAGACCGGGTACGCTTGGCAGGTTTACACTGCCATTTCTTTTTGCTGTAGCCTACAGTCCGCCCTGAGTTCACACTTGATTTTTGGCAGTGCCAACACAGCTTTTGAGATGAATGGCTGCAGATGGCAAAATAACCCCAAACAAACCTTCAATTCTGCCAAAGATCCATCAAAATTGAAGACAGCGTATCTCTTTTTGAGTTTCTTCCCCTCCTCTTTCGACGCCGGGAGAATCATGGCGAGGTACGGCCCGTCGACCTCGAAAAAGATGGAGTTCTCGCTGCGAGTTTTATACATCAGCTTCTCAGAGTCTAGAAGTTCTTGGTACTGGTGGTTGGTGAAATCGTCCTGAAATTGAAAAATTTATCTATGAATTGTATTTGTGTTTTTTCCGTCAGCCCCAAAGCCAAAGCATTATTGACCCTGGTAAGTATGGAAGAGGCCATCTCAAGCTACTCATGTTCCTCCTTTGGATGGGTGGGCATTTGTGAGCCGCTCCAGCAAAAGCAGACGCTTGTCGCAAGTGACCATCATTGGTCATCAGTTTACTCAACTATTATCACTGCTGTCCACTACTATTGTAAACCCGCGTCAAGGTACATTTCAGCTGTTATGCTGCAAGGCCGTTAACCCTTTCCTCGGCTTGCGACAAGCGTCTGCTTTTGCTGGAGCGGCTCACATTTTACTATCTCTGGCATAGGCACAAGATACAACATGTACAAGGCACCATGGCTTACTGTCCCATGCGACGGACTGCAGAGCAAGGGATGATTAATACCATATGGCCTGGGATTTGACCCCGGGACCTGCCGCTAGCTGAGGGGACGTAATAACCACAAGGCTATCAAGGAAAGAAAAGTTGGTAGTGTGTGGCACAAAAGAATGTTAAATACAGAACAAAAGGTTGAGAGCTCTCAGTTGTGTAATTTTTGGCCCTTTGGATAATATCGGCAGTTCTGTTTGTAATGTAGGAGGAACTGGTCTCACCTTCACCATCACATTAAGCATAGCACCTGGATACGAAATCGTCACTTTCGGCTTCTTCGGGTACGTGGACTTGATGACGTAATTCTCTGGAAATGTTGCCGGTAGGACGCACCAGATGCCATCGGTGTCTAGCTCCAGGGGGCGCCCTATCTGTTCCACGATTTCCCTGGCTTGGGTGATGATGCTGGCGCCAGTGTAGCATACGATGCCGGCCATTTCCATGCAGTACCACCGAGCGCTGAAAGAAGAGGGTACATGTAGGGTCAGAAAACAGGGTGGCAGTCATTGGGCGAAGTGGTGGCATCAGGCTCATGATCAGGAGGCCACAGGTTCAACTGCCAGTCGAATCACTATTTCAACTGGTCTGAAAAGTCAAGTGATGTGCTCAATACAGAAAGAGCTGCTTCTTGAGTTCCCCATAAAGGTTTCTGGAGAGACTTGGGTGACGATGTGAAGCGCTTTGACACAGTATTACACTGGAAGTGCTGCCAAAAGTTGCACTTTATCATTAACCCCTTCACGGCCAATGGCAAATTCATTAAATCTACTAAACCTATCAAATCCTGAAATCTTACAGAAACCCTATCAGATAGGTATTCATTGGAAAGTGCTCACTGAGAGCTTTCCAATGAATACCAATGTGACAGGTTTCAGTGCTATTTAAGCCTTTTTCAGATATTTTCATTTTGACCAATTCACCCTGGCAATGAAGAGTTAAGGAAGACTGAAGCAACTTACCCTTTCCTCATGACGTAACCGTAGAAAGAGTTGAGAATACACTTGTGAGCAAGCTGCAGTGAGTCATACAGGATGGCCATCCCGTTGGCTTTTTTAATCTCCACCGCATCCTGCTTGGCCTCAGCCTCGGAGAGTTTTCTCTTCCAAACCTGAAATTACAAATTTTACCATGAATAAAATCAAATGCTGACCTTTCAATTCAAAATTTTTTCGAATTAAAGGGCCACAGTATTCCTTTATCCTCCGCTGAACATACATGTATCTGCATTATCAACCTCGCCCCATGTAGAGTAACTCTCGTTCCTAGGGTATCCACGTATGCATTGCATTGTAATCATACATTCTCCAACACTGGGGCGAAAGGCAAAAATATGGTATTGGAGAATGCCGCAATCAACGCCGGTGGTGCCGGCTGTCGACAAAAAGTGGCAATATTGTGGCCCTTTAAGAGCCGCCCATCGAGTGTAACACCAAATCCCGGCGGAACGATTGAGAATGCGAAATGGCGACTCTGTCTGGGATTGAACTGCCAACCTCCAGATCACACGTCCAACGCATGACCACTGCCCCACCATGTTCCCCAATTTAGCCAAAATCCGCAGGTCAAATCTCCAAAGAAGCAACGTTGTTAAGTAAACGTACGTCAGAGGGTGCCTAGCTGGCAAAAAAAGAATTTCACCTACCTTCGTAAGCCCCTTGAACTCGTACCTCCGATCCCTGAAAGCACGGACGGTGTCGACGTAGAACGAATTCTCCCGCTGACAAATCGTGGAGAAGCGTTCCTCTGTCTTCGTCACTTTCACCTTCTTGTAGGCCTTCTTGCAGTAGTCGGAAAGTCGTTTCTTTTCCAGATTTGCTTGCTCCTCCTTCGTCAGCTGGTGAAATGGACGCGGCTGTCCGCCGGGAAACGCGGACGGAAACTTCTCATTTTCCAGCTGCTGTTGGATACGATGGTACTCGCTCCTGGACGCCGGCATCATATCGCCGCGCCACATCCATTTCATCTTCCGCTGACACTCGGCGCCGGGTTTATTAAAGTCGCATGCGGCGCAGGCCTCTTCGTCGACCAGAGCGGACGGCTGCAACCGATTGGTTAGAATAATATTCGGGTACATAGCACCGACGTCCAAATGGTATATGATCGGGTTCTCAAGCCGGTTTGGACAGTCTCGTAATTTGGACAACTTCTCGATGATGTCCGTGCAAACTTCGTCAAAGTTCGTCACCGTGTCGAACGGAATTTTCTCTTCGTTTTCGATGGCGTGGCGCATGGTGCGTTCGACTTTGTCGATCAGGTTTTGAAACGCCTCTGGAACCTGTGGATAATAGAATATGGATAATCATCAATTTATCGAAATTTTACAGACTTTGTCTCAAGATCATTGCCCAGTTGGCCTCGGCCTACTGATCAGACAACTTGGCCCAACATCAAACCCATGACCTCTCAGCCTTTTTGTATTTGATTTTTCCATCAGGCCCGAAGCCATAGCATTATTTTCCCTGGTAAGTATGGAAGAGGCCATCTCAAGCTACTCATGTTCCTCACTTGGATGGGGTCTTTTACTTGCCCTTACAAAGGCACAAGGTACCACGGCTTTGGTTACTCTCCCATGCGACGGACGTGTAGAGCCGGGAATGAAATCCCATATGGCCCGAGCTGGATTCGAACCAGGGACCTGCCGCTTGCTGAGCGGACGTGATAACCACTCGGCTATCAGGGCGCCTCTAAGTCTCAAGTCTGACACCCAACCACAGCCGTCCTCAACTCCTGACATATTCTTGGACAGGATTCGCTTTCTGCCATCACTTACCATTCTGAATCGACACGGAATATCAGCCCGGAAAACTCCCGATTCGATCGCCTCCACGTGACCACCGATGTACGTCTCCGAATCCAAAACATGTCCAGCGTCCGTCATTTTATTAAACACTTGTTCCTGTTTGTTTGGGAAAATGATGTTGGCATGAAATGCTTGGACCATGAGGAGGGCTTCACAGAGGGTACCAGAACCTTTCCTTAAAACCTGAAATATTCAATAATGCATTGAGGTTTTTATTAGTCATTCAGAAGATGACAGAATCATTGGCACCGTAATGAATGGCTTTGAACCATTTTTACTGCTGAATTCCCCAGGCCTAGTCTTCCCACTGATAGATTCCCAGGAGGTGACAAGTCTCACTGCCGTTGCCAGGCCCACACCCGAACTGCAGGGGCGGATCCACAATTACGGAAAACAGGGGGCGCACTGTGCTAGAAACATTGAAATCTGCGGTGAATTTCAATGATTTGCTCCAAATTTCAGAATTTCACAATTTTACGAATTTTTTGGCCGAAAGCGGTCTGTGCACTGGGTGTGCCCCCCTTGGATCCACGCCTGAACTGGTCGCATCACCCAGGGGGTGTGGGACTTTGGGAGCTGCAAGGGCCTCAAGGAACCCAGAGACAGGATCGGACAATGGATCTCCAACTACTGAACGATTAACAAGACCGGACAATGGACCTCCAACTACTGAACGATTAACAAGACCGGACAATGGATCTCCAACTACTGAACGATTAACAAGACCGGACAATGGATCTCCAACTACTGAACGATTAACAAGACGGTAGACTGGACAATGGATCTCCAACTACTGAACGATTCACAAGACCCAAGTTTGACACCGTATCTCTGCAATGTTTTTTTCACTTTTTTCAAACTTTTGCCCTTTTTTCCAAAATTTTCAAACACATTTTCCATTTTAAAAAAAACTTTTTCCCATCAGCTGAGCATTTCCATACCTCATCTGGCTCCATCGGGATAATCGTCCCCAGAGCAAATATAAACGGGTGGACATACTTCATGTAGAGATAATAGGTGGCGACAGCATCAGAAACGGAATACGTCGCCAACACTTGTGGCTCCTCGGCAGCCATTTGACACATTTTTTCTGGGTCCAACTCGACAGGATCGTAGCGGAGCTTGGCCTTTGCGACAGCTTTGAGGTTCTGACTTCCGACGGGAAGGTAACTGTCTCTTTTCACCCATCTGAAATTGTCAAAGATATAGAGTAGGTAGATAGATAATTTGAAGCTTCATAACCCTTTTGGATCTTAAGCTTATACTATGGTGTGGAGTCCACGACGGGCTACAGTCCACCTGTATGGGGTCTTTTACTTGCTCTGGCATAGACACTCAGGTACAAGGGACCACGGCTTTGAGTCTCATCTGACAGACCCTAATTGGTTCACAGCCTTTGTCCTACATGTCCTGGCCGGGGATCGAACCCACACACTGATCCTGTTACGATTGAAAGTAAAGCGTGTTAGACCGCTCGACCACCAGTGGTCAATGCTAGGCGTCCCTAGGAATCCATAATGCATCTGCGAGGCTGTGAAGTGTGGAGTTACCTAAATGCATCCATGTGTATAGCAGGTCTTGACTTGTATTCTCCCATACTATCCTTCTGGAAGCCGATCTCTCTGAATATATCTATCTGGTGATAGGCAGCCCGGTTCTCAACAAACGGCCTGAGGAAAGATAACAACAAAAAGCTCCTAAATACCAGGCTGTCAGTGGCTCGTATCAGGCAGATTGATAATTGAACTCATCTGTCACAGGGAGTCCAGCAGACGGCATCTTCTGTCAAAGTTTTTTCACCTCCTATGGTACTGATTGGAAAATATTTGAAGAAAGGTTGTTCCTGTGAACCATCTGAAGAATATTTTTTCAAATTTTTTCAAATTCAATAACAAAACTTTCAGAAAACTTCAAAACAAGATACCGTCTGCACAGGTCAAACCTCAGGGCATGTTGTGTAAGGATATGCTTGGAGATTGCAAACTTACCAATCAAATGAGTCACCGTTATACGTCACAAATATATTCGGCCTCGTCTCCAGGACGTGATCAATGAACCTCCGGATGGTCGAAACTTCGTCCGGTTCGTTGAAAACGATGAACGGGCCCTCAAACTCAGGGCGTGGGGTGTATTCAAAATCTTCTACATCATGGGAGACGATTTCTCTGTAACGACAGAAATCAGTTGAATTTCATTTTTCCGTTAGGGCCGAACCTAGCATTATTGGCCCTGGTAAATACAGAGGAGGCCATCACAAGCTACTCATGTTCCTCACTTGGATGGGGTCTTTTACTTGCCCTTGCAAAGAAACAAGGTACAAGGCACCAAGGCTTACTGTCCGATGCGATGGACTGAAGAGCCAGGAATGAAATACCATATGGCCCGGGCTGGATTCGAACCCGGGACCTGCCGCTTGCTAAGCAGACGTGACAACCACTAGGCTATCAGGCTCTTCAGTTGCTAGGTGCGTGATCACCGTAGGTGGGGTTGGGTGGTTTCCTGAGCCATACACAAGTTTTAATTGACCGACAATCACTTACCTGTTGCAGATGAGGTAGCCCTGCCCGTCAATCATGTATGACATCATCATGATCTGGTCAATGGCGGCGTCAGGGAATTTCAACGGTGATTTCGTTGTCTCGATGTCGAAGGCAAGAACGACAGGATCCTGGAAAATCAAGACACGGGATGATATGAATAAAAGCTAGCAAATGCTTTTACTTCAGATTTGTATAGCATGTCGTAGTGCATTTGTACTGCAAAATTCAAGTAAAAGCATTTACTAGGCTTTATTCATATGGTCACCACACCAAGCAGGGTTCTGCCCAGGACTGAACAAGTGCCGGTCGGAAGGGGGTCTGGGGGCCCTCGCCGAGAAAAATTTGAAATCTAGACTTGCTGAAATGTGATTTCCTGGCACGAAAGTTGAAATAATGAGCTCATTTGGCATCAAAATGAATCCGATCCTATTGCAACTTAGGCAGCCCGCCGTTGTCGTTGGTCAGAACTGTGTCAGGAAGCCCCACCCGGAAGCACACTGGGTGAATGGGAACAGAAAGGAAATTCGGAAGTGTGCATGGCGGGCATCACTCGTGGCACACTTCGTTAGTTCTGATGGTCGGAAAATACTCTTTTTAGGCCGAGTGCCGGTCGGCATTTCTGCGTCCTGGACTGGGCCGTCCGGCGCCGACCAGCAGTGGCAGAACCCTGACCAGGTTACCTACCGGCTGTTCGACAAGATCTTCCCTGTGTCGTATTTCGGGGGTGTGACTGTGGCCGCGGCATGCGTACCAGTGACCGACGTTGATCTTGAGATCAATGGACACACGGACATGATACGGTACGTCGTATTCGCGGATGTCAATAATGTTTTCCATCTGATCTGCGATTTTCTTGGAGGAGGCGACGGCTTGTTCACCAGCAAGATGTCTGGAAACAGTCAATGATGGATGATTATATACGGGAGAATCCAACTTACCTCGACGCGAGTCCATGTCATAAAAATTTTCTAAGTTCTAATAAAACCGTAATATAGAGGGGTAGCATAATGGTAAATGAAACAGCTTCTATTATACCTAAGCTGTTCCATCTACCATTATGCCACCCCTACTATATTACGATATTTTTAGAACTTACAACATTTTTATGACCTGGACTCCCGTCGAGGTAAGTCATGTAAGTTGGATTCTCCCGTAATTTCCTATATCGGCGTCCTAAACACATAAAATAAATTCACATAACCACCCCTGAGCACAGTGCCCATACTGGCCAGATTTTAACCCAATAGAGCCGCCTATTTTTTTGCACTTTCCATCTGTAGCTTACACCGCCCTGAACTGCCACGAAATGCCACCGCATTAAGCTGAATAGAAAGTAGTTGTACAATGAGTCAAGGCGGTTTTTGGCGGTATCGGCGTCTGGTGACATGGGAGATTGTGGTGCTGCCGGCAGTAATTGATTTTGATTTTTACATTAGAGGTGATGGGTTTTTTGTCAAAAAGTGGGCGTGGTCTTCTAGGCGGCTCATGGCGGCACTACCCGTTCAGATATCCAGTGGCAGGCAGATTGCCACTTTTGGACACTTGTACTGAGAGGTGTAATGACATCAATGCTGGATCCAGCATATCCGAAAGGTGGCACGAACCCAGTGGGTGGCAAAATACTGTGACAACGGTCGTGAAGAAGAAGGCAGCTCTTCATATTTGGGAAAAGTGTGAAAGTCGGGCACCAAACGATTTATACCAGGAATTTCAGATGCAAAGTCACCGATTTTTATGGTACATATATGTATTCAGTGTTTCCGCCAGAGGGTACGCAGGGTACGCTGTGAGTACCCTCAAAGGAACAGAAAAGGGCCATTTTCTTTAATTTCATGGGGTTTTTTGCTGATTTTGAAGAACTGCATACCCTCAAAAATATTTCTGGCAGAAACCCTGGTATTTTCTTCCTGGCCCCTGCAGTGAGATTTCGGTCTGCCAAAAATGAGAGGGTACAGGCCTCCCCCTCTAAATCCAGCACTGGATGCATTCAATTGCGGCAAACTTGGATAAAATTGAAATAGAGACATCATGAGAATCTTACGTGGTCAGCATTGTGGTATAGTAGTCATTATTTTTTTCACTCTCCTTATTCTTCCTGACAGCTGGGCTTATTTCCTTCTTCACCTTCATCAGATCATCCACGCTGAGGAAGGACAGTTTGAGGTACGTCCTCTTGAGGCCCACCAGGTGATTGTGCTGAAATTGACATGGTAAGAGTGCTGACAAGTTGTGAAATTCAAACTACAGTATTCCTTTCTCATAACTGGGATTCTAAAAGATGAGTTGCAGAAACTGAATTAGGTCATCGTCACAGCAACGCCACCCAAGTCAATTCCTGTGAACCATCTGAAGAATATTTCTTCAAATTTTTTCCAATTTAGTTCCAAGGCTTTCAGAAAACTTTAACAGAAGATACCGTCTGCTCAAACCTGGGGGCAGATGAGTTAAGGACATCAAACTTTCGACCCAAATTGGTCATATCCAAACAAAATGGCTCTGTAAGCAGGACTCCTCCAGAAAGGACAGGCACTTACCTTCCCCACGGCCCGCCTGGCGTGTTCCCGGCTGACCGTACAGATGCAACCAAGTCGTACCATGCAGCGGAAAAGAAGCGGCACCTGGGTCTCGTAGACCCCCTCGATGTCTGGTGACGAGAGGTCGGCGCTTATTTCACTGGAAGAAGGGACATAGAAACATAGACGACTCTCGAATTCCCAGATCTGCGCACTTCCGTCGAAATCTCAACCAGAACCTCGATCTCAAACCAGCTGACGTGACGCCATCCATGATTCAGTAATGGTCAACCCTGGCGCAATGTCTTCGACGTCACAGTCGTGGGGTTGTCTGCGTTACGTCATTCAGTTTCAGACTGAGGTTGTGGTTGAGATTTCGGCGGAAGTGCACAGATCTTTGTCGTTTATGTCAATTTGAGAACAGTCTATCAAACTAAAAGTGTGATGCAGTGTGGAAAAACTGATCAACCAATCAGAATGTTTGTTCTGTTCGTCCAGCCAATAGCTTTGCACATCTTTACATTTAATGTCATACTCACTTAATATGTTCCTGGTAGACGTCCTCCGGTACGGTGTACTCATACAGATGGAGGGTGGGGTGCGATCTCGGCAAACTCTTCGATATTTTCCGCCACAATTCTCCGGATTCAGCTTCTTTCGGCGTCTTCTGATTCACGTAGAATATCCTCGGAACGTTCAACGTCATGGAGTGCAGCTCTGAACCAATCAGAGCCCAGAGGCGATACTGCCCTGACTGCTTGGTCTCAGCGAGCTAGAAAACAGAGAGAAATTTCCATTTGTTAGTTACAAAATTTCCCAAGACCTAACGATTTGAATTTAAGGAATGAACCAATGCCAAACAAACATGAACCCTTACCTGAATTATCTGCCATGGCATGTTGAACACCGTCTGAGCCGCCTTTCTCAAGAAGTTTCCCAGCCCCGTGTTAGGACCACTCCTAACAGCCGTCCCGCCACCTATGTTGTTATTGCGGTCGTCATCTACCCTGCGTCTTTTCGCCGACCCTTTCCGCTGCTGACGCTGTAGTGCCCATTTTTTCTTCTGGTAGACGACCCATTCTTTTCTCTCCTCCTGCAAGGAAGAGTTCATGTTATTGTTTGGTTTGACGTCTGCTGCATTGCCCTCTCAATAAAGCACTACCTTCAGTCAAAACTGAACACATCCACCCCAACGTCCAGCAGACGGCATCTTCCATCAACGTTTTCTCATATACCATGGAATTTATTGGAAAATATTTGAAGAAATGTTGTTCCTATCAACTATCTGAAGAATTTTTCTTCAAATTCTTCCCAATTTATTTTCAAGACTTTTAGAAAACTTCCATAGATGATGCCGTCTGCACAAACTTGGGGCAGACGGATTAAAGACAGAACTCTACCTTGGTTTTCCCAAATGGAGGTGGTGGGCCTAGGACCTCCCGCCACGACATGGTCATGTCCGTGTCCGTGAAATCATTGCCGTCCGCCTTCGATCGTTTCCGTTTTGTACTGATCGTTATTGGTGTCGCTTTACTCTGTTGCGACACGCCGAAATCTTCAATGTCGGCGACAGGCTGCGACTGCGATGGCGCCACATCCTCGTCTGCTGGTCTCGCCGGTAAAACGGACTTTACAGATCGCACCGACGACGTAAACATCTCATTGATACGTTTCTGCTTAAAGACGTCGTTTTTCTCCAAGAGTTTCTTGTGCAGCCAATCAGGATGAGCGACCCTGGGGACGGGGTTGGTGACTTGTTGAAGCGCAGCAGGAATCGTAATGATCTTCTGGATCGCGCCGGCCAGTCTCTCGATGTAATATTCCCAGTCAAGAATCTGAAAAGAGAAAAAGTCTGCTGTGTATCACACTGGCTTTAAAAAACGGTCCGTTCTGCTGTATGAGCAATGGTGGAATGAGTAAAACGTTTTTGAACAGAAAATGTGTTTGATTTAACTGGAAAAAAGGCATGAATAAAATTGTAACAACCTACCGTACGAATATCGAAGTCACTTCTTCCAGGATCTTTCAACCATTTGCGTAAATAATGCTTCCTGACGCTCGGTTCAGCTTGGAAGATCGCCAGGGGTATGGCACGCTCGGTGACCGGGGCGCCGTCCGGTTTCTTCGAGATGATGAACCGGCAACTGAGACCGGCATCTTTCACCATCTGGTCGCCGAGGAATTCTGCCAATCGCCTCGCTGTGCTGATGGACNACACAAGTCAAAGTTGCATTTTCCAAAATGGCTGCCTGGCAGCGGTCTGTGAAGTCCGATCACGCTGAAATTTGCTGTACACATGAAGGCTACAAAGATACATACTTGTTCAAGTTCAGAACATTCTAGCCCCAATAGTTATTGAGCTATGGTCCAATGCTCAATTTCCAAGATAGCCACCTGGTGGCCGTACTTGAAGTCCGATCGGACCGAAATCCGCCACAGACATACAGGGTACCTAGATACATCATCACACCCAATTTGAACAATCCAGGACAAATAGCCACGAAACGTGCCACCCGACAATGAAATTTCGAACTTTGACCTCTGTGACCTTGAAAATTAGGTCAAATCAAAAACCCGGGTGATATGTCGTGTATCCTCATAAGATGTACCCACCATAAAAATTTGGTGATGATCCGATCAACGGTTAAGGCGAAACTGCACTTTAAAGGTTTTCGGTTTATCCCCCCTGGTGGCCAAGCCAGGAATCAGATCGGACAGAAATTGGGTGTCATAGGTCATTTGACCTAGGGGTATATGTGTACCAAGTTTCAGATCAATAGCCCCAGCGGTTACAAAACGTGCCCTGCTAACGGACGACGACGGACGACAGACGCCACGTGATTGCTATAGCTCACGAGTGAGCTAAAAACTGCAGGGAGAGCTGTAATGTATTCTGACAGAGCGTAGTACATTTTACACTAGCCTGACGTCATGACGTCGTGCGAGAATCGCGGCAATGATTTGCGTTTTTCACATTCAATACAGTGGGGCTTTAAGGTAACTCTAAAGGCCTGTCTCCACTGTAGCAGATTCCGACCCGGCTTGCCGCGATAGGAGCAGTTTTCACAGGCATTGGGAAAATCAACATGTCATGTATTGTTAAACCATTGAAGGATTA
Source organism: Notospermus geniculatus (assembly GCA_002633025.1). Lineage (NCBI taxonomy): Eukaryota > Metazoa > Nemertea > Pilidiophora > Heteronemertea > Lineidae > Notospermus > Notospermus geniculatus. The sequence goes on along the minus strand of NMRB01001075.1, from coordinate 204,161 downwards.
TCCAAAACCCTGTGAAAACTGCACCGCTTGCCACAAACCATGGCGGACTCCGCTGTCATGGAAACGGGCCTTAATGTAGCAATAAATTTGAAGAAACTAGGAACGAACCTTGCTGTACAGGACATCCAACCAATAATCTGCAACTTTAGCCACCGCTGCGTAGGTTTCCTCCAACGCTCCCCCTTTCAGAAACGCTTCGAAGACGGACGACTGGAAGATCTTGATCAGTTGAAGCTCGCCTCGGCGTTTGACTTCAAATCCCTGAAAGTTGAATTAAAACGTGACGGCATGTTATGTCTCGTGCGACGAATCCTGAAATCACCATATCAAAGGGGTATTCCTGACCTATCCTGTGCTAAACATACCTGCATTTAGGGAGACCTCTATTGACAATGTTGTTAAACTATAGCTAATCAACCTCACTCCATGGAGAGTAACNTTTGTGGTCGTACACACCCATATGCAATATGAAAATGATCCGTCAAAAACTGAAGGCGCTATCCATCTGACAAGGGAAAAGTTTACGGACACACGCACGCACGCACGCACGCACGCACTAACGCACGCACGACAGACCACCACTAAAGGCGCCAAGCACAGCATAAGCCCTTTTGGCCTATGGGCCAAGCGGGCTAAAAAGTGGCAATATCGTGGCCATTGAAGCTCACAGGTTGTCCACACCTTAGTATGAGATGAACGGCTGCAGGAGCAAAATAACCCCAAACAAACCTTCAATTCTGCCAAAGAACCATCAAAATTGAAGACAGCGTATCTCTTTTTGAGTTTCTTTCCCTCCTCTTTCGACGCGGGAAGAATCATGGCGAGGTACGGCCCGTCGACCTCGAAAAAGATGGAGTTCTCACTGCGAGTTTTGTACATCAGCTTCTCAGAGTCTAGAAGTTCTTGGTACTGGTGGTTTGTGAAATCGTCCTGAAATTGAAATATTTATCTATGAATTGTATTTGTGTTTTTTCCGTCAGCCCCAAAGCCAAAGCATTATTGACCCTGGTAAGTACGGAAGAGGCCATCTCAAGCTACTCATGTTCCTCACTTGGATTTGGCATTTGTGACCTGCTCCAGCAAAAGCAGATGCTTGTCGCAAGTGATCATCATTGGCCATCAGTTTACTCAAATATTATCACTGTTGTCCACTACTATTGTAAACCTGCACCAATGTACATTTCAGTTGTTATACTGCAAGGCTGTTAAAACCCTTTCCTCGGCTTGCGACAAGCGTCTGCTTTTGCTGGAGCGGCTCACATTTTACTAGCTCTGGCAAAGGCACAAGATACAAGGCACCATGGCTTACTGTCCCATGCGACAGACTGCAGAGCAAGGGATGATTAATACCATATGGCCTGGGATTTGAACCCGCGACCTGCCGCTTGCTGAGGGGACGTAATAACCACAAGGTTATCAAGGAAAGAAAAGTTGGTAGTGTGTGGCACAAAAGAATACAGAAGAAAAGGTTGAGAGCAGTGTTCTCCACACCAGTTAAATAAAGGGCGGCGCGCCCCTCTTAAAAATACTCTACTTTCATCGATTTAAGACCGGTTCTGGATATTCAAGCCACGCCCATTCTGTATAACTTTGACCTCATGGTTCGAATCCATGAATAGAGCTGACCATGTATGATTGACGTCTTGCCTGCCCCTTTGTGCTATGTTTACATCACAATTCGTAAGCAATGCCTGGATAACCGATGTCGAATGAGTAGGCCTACCGCACTTTCTGACCGAGGGTTTTGCATAACGACTAGCACGGATAACTAGGCCCACCAGTAGGTCTATACAGGTGTTATTTGTTGAACATTTCTGTGAATTACCCTGTTACGTCATGGTCCCCGAACGACAAAACCCAACGGGAAGTTAATCAATCGCACGGTACACAGATTAAACCACAAATAGCAATCTGTTTATCCGTACTGACAACCACGAGTCACTTTCAGCCCACCAGCACGAGTAGAAAATGTGCGCCAATGAACAACAAGGGACCGTGGGCCTATTCACGCTGCGCTGCCCGGGGGCGGTCACAGGCACTTATAATGAACCGGTCTTAAATCGATGAAACTAGAGTACCAACGGCAAAATCCACCCCTCTTAAAAACAGCCCGCCCCTCTTAAAAATTCGTCCACCCCTCTTAAAAATTCGTCGCCCTAATATTTATGATTTAAATCACTCAATTATGCATCTCAGATGCTCAGTAAATGCATCTCAGAGCACCTAAAATCCAAATTTCGCTGGGGGAGGGCCCAGAAGGCACCTTTGGCTCCTCGCGCAGTGCCTTCGGCACCAGGCCCGCCGCCGCCCCCTTAGACCAAAATCCGGGGAGAACACTGGAGAGCTCTCAGTTGTGTAATTTTTGGCCCTTTGGATAATATTGTGCAGTTTTGTATGAAATGTAGGAGGAAACCAGAGAGTCTCACCTTCACCATCACATTAAGCATAGCACCTGGATACGAAATCGTCACTTTCGGCTTCTTCGGGTACGTGGACTTGATGACGTAATTCTCTGGAAATGTTGCCGGTAGGACGCACCAGATGCCGTCAGTGTCTAATTCCAGGGGGCGCCCTATCTGTTCCACGATTTCCCTGGCTTGGGTGATGATGCTAGCGCCAGTGTAGCATACGATGCCGGCCATTTCCATGCAGTACCACCGAGCACTGAAAGAAGAGGGTACATGTAGGGTCAGAAAACAGGGTGGTAGTCATTGTGGCGAAGTGGTGGCATCAGACTCATGACCAGGAGGCCACAGGTTCAACTGCCAGTCGAATCATTACTTCACCTGGTCTTTTTTGGAGGGACCTGGGGTAATGATGTGAAGAGCTTTGACACAGTATTACAGTGGAAAGTGCTGCCTAAGCACTGCTGCTCTTCACGGCCAATGGCCAATTTCCTTCAATCTACTAATCCTACTAAACCTACCAAATCCTGCAATCTCACAGAAACCCTGTCACATAGGTATTCATTTGAAAGTGCTCACTGAGAGCTTTCCAATGAATACCTATGCGACAGGTTTCTTGTGCGATTCAAGCCTTTTTTTACATATTTTCATTTTTGCCAAATTCACCCTGGCAATGAAGAGTTAAGCTGCATTTAGCTGACACGCAGAATGCGGATTGCGGAACGCGGAAGCGGAAAATGCAATGCATTTTCGCATACAACATATCTTTCCGCCAGGGTTTCCGCGTCCCTATACCGCATTCCGCGTGTCAGCTAAACGCACCTTAAGGAAGACTGAAGCATCTTACCCTTTCCTCATGACGTAACCGTAGAAAGAGTTGAGAATACACTTGTGAGCGAGCTGCAGTGAGTCATACAGGATGGCCATCCCATTGGCTTTTTTGATTTCCACCGCATCCTGCTTGGCCTCAGCCTCGGAGAGTTTCCTCTTCCAAACCTGAAATCACAAATTTTACCACGTTTATGATCAAATGCTGATGTTTCAGTTTAATTTTTTCAAAACTTAAAGGCCACCTGAATGGTATTTTAAGATTTTTTCTCTGAAAAGTAGTTCGAGTAAAAAAACAATTCAGTGAAAGTTGCATGAAGACTGGACCATTAATTACAGTGTTATACCAAATTTAAGATGTGAAATGGCAACTCCAACTTGCATCAAACCCACACCTTCAGGTCACAAGTCTGATGCATGACCACAACACCACTGTGCTCCCAACTTTAGCCCAAATCCACAGGTCAAATCTTAAAAGAAGCAACATTGTAACCAGAAATTTTACCATGAATAAGATCGAATGCTTGACCTTTCAGTTCGAAATTTTTTTCAACTAAAGCCACCCATACACGGCGCAATATTATTGCACAATATGGGGCCCAAATGGGTGGTCGTGTGCTTCTAGCACGATAGTTAGAAGATTGACAATAATATTCCCCATTGTGATCCTCATATTGTGCAATAATATTGATCGTGTATGGGCAGCTTTAAAGGGCCACAGTATTCCTTCCCTCTCCTGCACTGAATATATACGCGTTAAGGGAGACCTCTATTGACAATGTTGTTAAACTACCGCTTATCAACCTCGCCCCATGTAGAGTAACTCTTGTTCCTAGGGTATCCATGTGTGCATTGCATTGTAATCATACATTCTCCAACACTGGGGCGAAAGGCAATGAAATGGTCCATGGACCATGTGCTCACTCGTTGACATAGTGTATAATTACAGAGAGAGGCACATATGAGCGAACATCTGGGTCAAGTCATTCCCAAGTTGCAGTTGTTTTTGGCCACCTGGAGGCCAAGCTAAGAATCGAATCTGACCGAAACTTGGTTAGGGTTAATGTCCAGAAGAACAGATGACAACTGCATGTTCAAGTGTAGGCCTCGAGGCCTAGGCCTACATGTATTTTGTAGAGCTATGGTAGGCCTAACAGGGCAGGGTGTAGGCCTGTAGGCCAAGGCATCTGAAGTGCATTGCCATCAAAATACC